>CAUYRH010136285.1:0-56482 GCA_963574655.1 Perodicticus potto | reverse complement strand
AAACAAACAAACAACCTTCTGGCCTCTTGTTTTCTCATCTGTAAAATGGTGGTGGGGTTGTCATGTAGATTAAACAGGTTCTTTTTCGTTTTTGAGACAGAGTCTCAAGCTGTCACCCTGGATAGAGTGCGGTGGCATCACAGCTCACAGCACCCTCCAATTCCTGGGCTCAAGCGACTCTCTTGCCTCTGCCTCCCAAGTAGCTGGGACTACAGGCACCTGCCACAACACCCGGCCATTTTTTGGTTGCAGCATCATTTTGTTTGGTGGGCCTGGGCTGGATTCGAACCCGCCAGCTCAGGTGTACATGGCTGGCGTCCTAGCCCATTGAGCCACAGGCGTGGAGCCAACGCCCAGCTATTTTTTGGTTGCAGCTGTCATTGTCATTTGGGGGGCCCGGGCTGGATTCGAACCTGCCAGCTCAGGTGTATGTGGCTGGCGCCTTAGCCGTTTGAGCCACAGGCACCGAGCCCGTTGTTTTTTTTTTTTTTTTGAAATAGAGTCTCACTATGTCACCCTGGGTAGAGTGCTGTGGTATCACAGCTCACAGCAACCTCAAACTTTTGGGCTTAAACGATTCTCTTGCCTAAACCTCCCAAGTAGCTGGAACTACAGGTACCCACCATAACGCCTAGCTATCTTTCTGCTGCAGTGGTCATTGTTGGTTAGCTGGCCCAGGCTGGGTTTGAACCAACCAATCTCGGTGTATGTGGCTAGTGCCACAACCACTGTGCTACGGGTGCCGAGCCTAACCTTGTGATCTTGGGCCTTAACTGTTCTGGCCTTGACCAGGCATGGTGGCTCACGCCTATAATCCTAGCACTCTGAGAGGCTGAGGAAGGTGGATTGCTTGAGCTCAGGAGTTAGTGAAACCCTGTCTCTACTAAAAATAGAAAAACTGAGGCAAGAGGATCACTTGAGCCTAAGGGTTGAGGTTGTTGTGAGCTATGACGCCACTGTACTCTATCCAGGGCAACAGGTTGAGACTCTGTCTCAAAAAAAAAAAAAACAAACAAACAACCTTCTGGCCTCTTGTTTTCTCATCTGTAAAATGGTGGTGGGGTTGTCATGTAGATTAAACAGGTTCTTTTTCGTTTTTGAGACAGAGTCTCAAGCTGTCACCCTAGGTAGAGTGCCATGGTATCATAGCTCACAGTAACCACAAACTCTTGGGCTTAAGCGATTCTCTTGCCTCGGCCTCCCAAATAGCTGGGACTACAGGTGCCCACCACAACAGCCGGCTATTTTTTTTTTTTTTTTGAGACAGAGTCTCACTTTATCACCCTCGGTAGAGTGCTGTGGCATCACAGCTCACAGCAAACTCCAACTCCTCGGCCTAAGTGATTCTCTTGCCTCAGCCTCCCGAGTACCTGGGACTACAGGTGCCCGACACCGCCCGGCTATTTTTTTTGTTGCAGTTTGGCCAGGGCTCGGTTCGAACCCGCCACCCTTAATACATGGGGCCGGTGCCCCACCCACTGAGCCACAGGCTCCAACCTATTTTTTTTTTTTTTTTTTTTTTGGTAGAGACAGAGTCTGAGTTTATCACCCTCGGTAGAGTGCCATGGCGTCCCACAGCTCACAGCAACCTCCAACTCCTGGGCTTAGGCTATTCTCTTGCCTCAGCCTCCTGAGTAGCTAGGACCACAGGTGCCCGCCACAACGCCCGGCTATTTTTCTGTTTTGTAGTTCGGCTGAGGTCAGGTTTGAACCCGCCACCTCTGGCATATGGGGCCAGCGCCCTACTCAATGAACCACAGGCGCCGCCCTTTTTTGTTGTTGTTGTAGTTGTCATTGTTGTTTAGCAGGCCCAGGCCGGATTCAAATCTGCCAGCCCCAGTGTGTGTGGCCAGTGCCCTAACCACTGAGCTATGGGTGCCAAGCTCACAATCTGTCAACTTTATGGGGTGAAGGCAATACATGTTCAGTAATCTCCTTGATTTATGAAGGGTTACATCCAGATAAACTCATGTTAGGTAGAAAGTCAGCTTATGATATATTTTTTTTTTCCATCTGAGATTTGAATATATGTATTTTATTATTCTTCATTACATTATTCACCCCCCCAGCTTATGATATTTTAACTTATATCTAGACATTACATCATCATAAGTCAAAAAGCATCTGTAAGCCGGGTGCAATGTCTCACATCTGTATTCCCAGTACTCTGGGAGGCTGAGGTAGGTGGATTGCTTGGGCTCACGAGTTTGAGACCAGCCTGTGCAAGAGTGACACCCCATCTCTACTAAAAATAGAAAAACTAGGGTGGCGCCTCTGGCTCAGTAAGTAGGGTACTAGCCCCATATACTGATGGTGGCGGGTTCGAACCCGGTCCCGGCTAACCTGCAACAAAAAAATAGCCGAGTGTTGTGGTGGGCGCCTGTAGTCCCAGCTACTCAGGAGGCTGAGGCAAGAGAATCGCCTAAGCCCAAGAGCTGGAGGTTGCTGTGAGCTGTGACATCATGGCACCCTACTGAGGGCGACAAAGTGAGACTCTGTCTCTACAAAAAAAAAAAAAAAATAGAAAAATTAACTGGGCATTGTGGTGGGCACCTGTAGTCCCAGCTACTTGGGAAGCTGAGGCAGGAGGATGGCTTAAGCCCAGGAGTGTGAGGTTGCTGTGAGTTATGATGGCACAGCACTATACCCAGGGTGACAAAGACTTTGTCTCCAAGGAAAAATAAATACAGTAAGTGACATTTAACTGGACTCACCCCGCAGAGCTGCAGGACCCAGAGCTTAGGGTTCACATCCAGCTGTGATTTTTGGGTCTACTAACAAATCTCTTCCCATCTTCCCTGCTCCTTACCCTTCCCAGAATCTAGTCCCTACAATTCTATACTCTAATTCCATGAGCTCATTCTTTTTTAGCTCCCACATATGCAACATTTGTCTCTCTGTACCTGACATATGTTGCTTAGTTGTGCTTATCCATGTCACTGCAAACAGCAGCATTGCCTTCTTTTTTTTGGCTGAGGAGTAGTCCATCGTGAAAACACATTTTCTTTATCCACTCATCTGTGAATATAAAACTATGCTGACTCCACACCTCAGCTATTGGGAATAGTGCAAAGGTGCCAGGAATATCCAATGGGGAAAGGACAGTTGCTTCACTGAATGGTGCTGGCCAACTGGAGGCCGTATGCAGAATAGTGCTAAACAGGTCTCTGTCACTCTGCAAATATTGACTCAAACTGGATGAAGGAATTAAACAGGAGACCTGAAACTACAACACCACTAGAAGAAAACATAGGGGAAATGCTCCAGGACATTGGTCTATGCAAAGATTGTATGGCTAAGAGCTCCAAAGAACAGGCAACAAAAACAAAAATAGACAAATGGGATTATAATAAACTGAAAAGCTTCTGCACAGCAAAGGAAACAATTCACAGAGTGAAGACACAATGTCTACAGACTATTCATCCAACAGGCACTGTTTATCTTCAAGGCACAACGTGCATCTACCTTCCTGCAGGTTAGGCCCACAAAGAGCAGGCCAGGTTCTGATTCTCTGCTCTTCCTACAGGGTCCAGTGACCTGCCCCAACTTCAACTCCACTATTTTATTTTATTTACTTTTGAGACAGAGTCTCAAGCTGTCGCCCCAGGTAGAGTGCCACGGCATCACAGTTCATAGCAACCTCCAAGTCTTGGGTTTAAGCAATTCTCTTGCCTCAGCTTCCCAAGGAGGTGGGAGGGACTACAGGCGCCCACCACAATGCCAGCTATTTTGTTGTTGTAGTTGTTATTTTTTTTTTTTTTTGTAGAGACAGAGTCTCACTTTATTTCCCTCGGTAGAGTGCTGTAGCATCACAGCTCACAGCAACCTCCAACTCCTGGGCTTAGGCGATTCTTCTCCCTCAGCCTCCTGAGTAGCTGGGACTACAGGCACCTGCCACAATGCCCGGCTATTTTTTTTTTGTAGAGACAGAGTCACACTTTATCGCCCTCAGTAGAGTGCCGTGGCATCACACAGCTCACAGCAACCTCCAACTCCTGGGCTTAAGCGATTCTCTTGCCTCAGCCTCCCGAGTAGCTGGGACTACAGGCACCCGCCACAACGCCCGGCTAGTTTTTTGTTTTTAGCAGTTCGCCGAGGCCGGGTTTGAACCTGCCACCTTTGGTATATGGGGCCGGTGCCCTACTCACTGAGCCACAGGCGCTGCCCCAACCTGGCTATTTTTTTTTTTTAGACAGAGCCTCAAGCTGTCACCCTAGATAGAGTGCCATAGCATCACAGCTCACAGCAACCTCCAATTCTTGGGCTCAAGCGAGTCTCCTGCCTCTGCCTCCCAAGTAGCTGGGACTAACAGGCACCCGACACAACGCCCGGCCATTTTTTTTTTTTTTTTTTTGGTTGCAGCCAGTATTGTTGTTTGGCAGGCCCAGGCTGGATTCGAACCCGCCAGCTCAGGTGTACGTGGCTGGCGCCTTAGCCCGTTGAGCCACAGGCGCCGAGCCCAGCCCGGCTATTTTTTTGTTGTAGTTCGGCCAGGGCCGGGTTTGAACCCACCACCCTTGGTATATGGGACCAGCACCCTACCCACTGAGCCACAGGCACTGCCCCAGTTGTCATTGTTGTTTTGGCAGGCCCAGGCTGGGTTTGAACCTGTCAGCGTTAGTGTATGTGGCTAGCGCCCTACCCACTGAGCTATGGGCACCAACTTCACTATTTTAAAGCACAAAGCCAGTCCTATTTGCTATTTCACATAGCAGACAGGTCCCAGAGGTCCACTGCTGAGCCTTTAGCTGAGCTTTCTTGCTTTGCAGCTCCTGCCTTGGGGGCTTGTCACTCAGGAGGCCCAGCACATCGGTGCCCCACTGCCCTCTTGAGCTCAGGTTTCCACATCCCCATGAGGGAACTGGAGCCCTCACCTTGATTCTGCATCTCTTTGCTCCATAGGAGTCTCCTATCTCCTAGGATCCTGGCCTCCTCCCCCCTCCTCCCAGTATAAGGAGCTTCCAGGTTGAGGGTGCCCCAGCCCAGGGCTCCCCCTGCAAATTACCTGCCACTAACGTTGTCTGTACACAGTAGTCCCCCGGTGTTTACCTCAAGCACCCTTGGATGGCCTCACCTGTCAGTGACTGGCTCCCACTCTGCGGGTGATCATGTTCCAAACTCTTGGGCAGACTTCAAGTGCCAACCCCACATACCCCTGTGAGCTCTCCAGGCCCAACTCTGTCCTTCAGCTAAAACAAGGCTCTGTAGTCCTAGAGGCCCCAGACCCTGCGCCCAGATACCGCCCCTGGCCTGCTTATACCCTCAACTTGGCTGGCATTTTTCTTTCAGGCGCTTGGCCATTAAGCTGCTGACTCCAGCCAGGAAAGCAGCCAAAGCCCCTCCTGGTACCTGTGGGTCCTTCCCTACACACATCTGGGGCCCCAGACACCTGTGCTAGCCTGTCGCTTCTATCAGCAAGCAGGGTAGAGAACTGGGGATTAGTGTCAAACACCACCAATTTGATAGAGGATATCCAGGAAGGGTATGGAAAGTGACTCTTCTTTCCTGCTGCTGAGGCAGAGACCACCTGAGCCAGAGCATGAGCTGAATGTGACATGTAATCAAGCCACCTGTCCAAGTCCCCGAGGAAAACCAGGCTGCTTACTTTATGACCTGGCTCCTCCTTACCCATAGATTGACATGACCCTTATTATGTGATGCTCAAAGCTTTTCTTAGCTGCTTCTGGTGCCTGGCCATTGGGTCTGGAGTCTCAGTGAAGTCCTGCAAACTGTGACAATCTCTTGGCTAGTGGGCTTTCTAACTATGTATGTGTTCCCGAGTTCCTTAGACTCTCCTGAGTCCTGGGCTAGCCACTGTCACCTCCAGGTGAAGAAATAGTGATGGTCTCTTTGGCCTGTAGCATTTATGATCACTACTTGTCCTGTCCTCCATAACTTCCTGCCTGCCTGCCTTTCTGCAGGTAAGGGAACATAACTGGGGACACCTCTAGCACATGGGGTCAACCTGGGCCAGAAACACAGTGGTTCCTGAATTTGGGAGAGACAAATGCTGACTTCAGTCAAGGCCCTTATAAGCAGCAGCTCAGCTTTCTTATTCTACAGGGGTGGGAGTGGCGGTTGGGGGGTTGGTACTGGGAGCCAGAGAGGTAAGGTCATACAGGGCAATTGGTGCACAGCGACATAAATAGGGGCCCTTCTCCACAGGCCTCTTTGGCTTTTCTCAAATGGATCTTTCCAACTGCATAAACTAAAACAGAGAACTATACAAAATTAATATGTTGAAAGATGGTTTTCTTTCTTTCTTTTTTTGTAAAGTCAGAGTCTTATTTTATCACCCTTGGTAGAGTGCTGTGGCGTCACACAGCTCACAGCAACCTCCAACTCCTGGGCTTAGGCAATTCTCTTGCCTCAGCCTCCCGATTAGCTGGGTATATACAGGCGCCCGCCACAACGCCCGGCTATTTTTTCGCTGCAGTTTGGCTGAGGCTGGGTTTGAACCCGCCACCCTCGGTATATGGGGCCGGCGCCCTACCCACTGAGCCACAGGCGCCGCCCCTATTTTTTTTTTTTTCTTTTGGTTGTAGTTGTCGTTGTTGCTTGGCAGGTCCAGGCTGGATTCGAACTCACCACCTTTGGTGCATGTGGCTGGTGCCGTAGCCACTGAGCAATCAGTGCCGAACCACAAATGTGCTTTTTCTTCTTCTTCTTTTTTTTTTTAAGGCCGGGGCTGGGTTTGAACCCGCCACTTCCGACATATGAGGCCAGCGCCCTACCCCTTTGAGCCACAGGCACCACCCAACACATATGTGCTCCTTTATTCACACATTAGTTTGATGAATAAATACAATAACTCCAAAGTAATTATTTAGCCTGCCAGTAGATTTTAACTTCCAGACATTTACAACAAAAGCTATACGATCTGAAATGATCTGTCCATTTCCATGAGTGACAATATCACAATACTGCTCATGCTCTGTGCTCTGCAAACTACATTTGCAATTTCAGGAAAACCCAAATTTCGGGCAGAGGTTAGTAAAAATAAGATGAAATAAAGATGAGCTAAAGCGGAGGAATCATCTGTTCTCGCTCCAAACTCCCAGACACCAGCTTGGTATCCCTGTGCTACAGCCTGCCTGTGGCAGTGAGGAAGACGCCAGCGCCCAAGCGGCCTCCTGTAGCATCTGGAACCTGGAGGAAACGCCACTACCCACCTCTAAAGGTTGATGCCAGAACTTACAATATTGGCGCGAAAAGGACAGCGAGCTCCATACGGGTATTTTGCCTTTCTCGCTTTGCAGGGGCAAATTCAAATCTCAAAAAAGGGCGGACCCGAAAGGCAGCTCTGCGTCTGCGCATGGGGCGGGGCGCGGGCCCTGGGAAGCAGGCGGGGCTGGGTGACGCGGAGTGACGCGAGTCTCTCCCGCTCTCGTCCGCTCAGCTCGGGAGCTACCAACCTGGCTGTGCACCGTGCGCCCGGCGGGACGCGGAGGGCCAGCGGGGCGGGGAGGACCGGCGGGGGAGGCCTGGTTCATTTTCCTGGGGAGCGGGAGCGAGGCAGGGGCGGGGGAAAGGGGCGCCTGGGGGCGGGGCCAGCGGGCCTGGGAGCGGGCGGAGGCTCCGCCCCTGGGCGCTGTGAGCTCAAATGTGTCATCGCCGATTCTCGCTCCGCCTACCCCCATGGTGGGCCTTGGGCTGCCTACTGCAGTTGATGGGTATGCGGGGCGGGAAAATGTCTACTCGCCGGTAGGCGCGACTGCAGTGCCTCATCTTTGCCACCCTTACCAACCCGTATCCCTGTACCCATTGCTGGTTAAAGGCATTTCCTTGGGCATATGTCCCTTTAGCGACGCGGAGATAGTTCCCAGGGGGGCGCGGTCGAGCGCGTCTGATGGGCTCGCAATTTCTTGCGGGCATTTCCTAGATGCCACCGCCGCCATCTTTGTTTTGTGCTGAAAGTCGCTATTGACGCCCGCAGACGGCCGGGCGAGGGGAAGTGGCAAGATGGCGGCTCCCAGGGCGGAGGCGTGGAGGCGCACCCGGCAAGGGAGGGCGGGCCGTAGGGCGGGGCGCGCCTGCTCCTGACCCGAGCGAGGCTTGAGCTCTAGCTCTACGCTAGCTAGCGCCGGCTTTTCCCCGCACCCAGGCTGCACGGGGCCCTTTAAGATGTTTGGATCCACAGGCGAAGCTGTGTGGAGGCGGGGGCAGCAGTGACGTAGCAGGGCTCCGCCCCCTCGCCCGACCGCCGCCGCCATGTTTAGTTGTTACTTCTTCACTCAAGATGGCGGCTCCCAGGGAGGAGGCATGAGCGCCCTGCCGTTACCGCTCCTTCTGCCGTACAGTTGCCACTTCGGGGCCTAATTCTGGCTCTCTGGAGCGGTCCCTGTGGGAAGGAGTCACAAGGAGGGAAGTGAGGATCGGGCACTGCCTTGCGTTTGGTTTGCAGTGGAAGAACTGACCCAGGAGGAAGAGAATAGGGGGGAAGGGAGAGGTAGTCTCAAGATGGCGGCTCCCAGAGCGGCAGGCTCAGCCTGAGCAGCAGAGGCGGACTAAGGGGAGAGGTGCGAGACCCAAGCAGCCCCTGAGAGTTCGAGCTGGTTCCACCGGACTCCGGCGCGCCTGTATTCCATAGGAGTGTCGAGTCTTTCGGGAGCGGCGGCTGGACTAAGCGCTGGGCGGGGAACCGGGACAGTCTCAAGATGGCGGCTCCCACAATTGTGGTCTGAGCGCCGGCGGGACTGGGACGACCGCGGCGCTTGTGGCTCCTTTCCACCCGCCCCGGAAGCCGGCCAGTGCTGAGGACTCGGGGGTGTGGGAACCGGGCCGGGGCTCCGCCATTTCCGGCGGGGGAGGGCTACGACTGAGGAAGGGAGGAGAGAGAGGCGGCTCAAGATGGCGGCACCCAGGGCCTCCCGCCCGAGCTTGTAAGCGGGAGCACCCCGGCCAGTAGTCAGGGCGGCGGGACTCGGCGGCCTCCAGCTTTTCGAGCCTAGACGGTCGATATTTTCAGGAGGCTTTTGAGGAGACGGGGTGAGCAAGAAGAAGGGGAAGAGCCAAAGAGAAGGAGGGTAGTTAAGATGGCGGCCTCCATGGAGTCGTCCACCGCTGTGTGAGGAACCGCTTCTCAGTGAGAGCTGTCTTAGACATAAAGGGGTGTGTGTAAAAGGAATTGAGGGGTTCCCTTCCTGCTAATTGACTTCTTCCCACCGCACCCTTTCCCGGAACTATGGCTTCGGCCGTGTCGCCCGCCAACTCGCCAGCGGTGCTCCTGCAGCCCCGTTGGAAGCGAGTGGTGGGCTGGTCGGGTCCGGTGCCCCGGCCCCGCCACGGCCACCGCGCTGTGGCCATCAAGGAGCTCATCGTGGTGTTTGGCGGTGGCAACGAGGGAATAGTGGACGAACTGCACGTGTACAACACTGGTGAGTGCAAAGCCCGCTGGGTCCTCAGATCTTTCCTTCATTTCCCTCTCTTTCCTCCCTCCCTCCCTCCGTCCCCCTCCCGTCCCCTCTCCTCCCCTCTCCTTCCCTCCCTCCCCCTCCTTCCTCCCTCCTCTCTCCTTCCCTCCCCCACTTCCACCTCTCCCCCTCTTCTCTCTCCCTCCCCTTTTCCATCACTCACATCTCCCTCCTCCCTTCCCTCTCCCCCTTCTCTCATCCCTCCTTCTCCCTCCCTTCTCCTTAACCCTTCCCACTGAATTACTTTCCCCTCCTCTCTGTTCTGCTTGGCTTCTTTGCTTTTTCCTGGTCTTCTCCTGGTTCTTAAACCCTTTGACTCTCCTGTATCTGAAGGTTGCTTTTCTGCAGTTGAGAGAAACTCTCTAGTAGGAATAGTGAGGGCAAGGGGTGTCGTCAGTGGTGGTGACTTCAGACATACACCGTTACCCAGCAGGTTGGGGCAGGCGGATGTATCCGCCTTGGCGCAGAGTCCGCCCTCCCTCTTTCTGCGCCTGCTCAGCTCTTTCTCCTCTCTAGTGCCCATTCTGGAGAAATGACAATTTCTAGATGATAGATTAGTTCACTGTCTCTAGAAAAATGGCAGCCTTTAACATCCTAATACGACCTGGGTTATGGTTATGCCGGAGCTTTGGGGACGGGTAGGATGGGCAGCACTCTGCTTCTCCGCTGGCGTTTATTTCTGCATTATTTTCAAATGGCCTCTTTTCCTAATCTGGTGCCTTCTGGTTTGCAAGATGAATTTCGTTTTTCTCTCAGTGGGCTGAAGACTCCTGCATCTCACCTCATCAGTGTGATCAAGGGAGTGATCCTGCCCACTCTGCTGCCACCTAAAATTGAAGCACTGGGTAATAGGAAGGGAGCAGAAACCTCTCCCTGTCTCTAGGCATTGCTAATGCGCTGGCCTTCTAGGCTACTTCCTTATGGGAGCCACATACCGTAGCCTCATGCCTCTTGGCCTTGCCGAATCTCTAGGGCAGAAAGCCTGCTGCTGTCGAGGGCAGCTTGGTGCGTCCTTTTCCCTGTAGTAGTTGCGGTAGCCATCCAGTGCTTTTGTAGGCCTAGCAGGAGGTCAGCTAAATAACCTGTTGACTTGCCCTGAAGGAAGGGTCTGTGTGAGTTCTGTCTCAGGCGTGGTGGTTCATCAGGTGTAGAAGAAAGGCTCTGTTGGACCTTGGCTTTAGGAAGCTCCTCTCCTCAGCAGGGAGGTGCATCTTCCAGCACCCCCTCCCCAGCCTCTTTTGCTCCATTTGCTCCATTTGCATCTGGTGATCCTGGGCACTTCCTGCTCCTGAAGACAAGCCCGTTGGTGGGGATACCTCACATCTTGAGCCTTGTGAGAGCACTGTAAGACCATCACTCTTTTGACTGGCCCCCAGTGGCTTGTCACTCTGGGGGTGGGACATTAGTGGAGCAGGCTCTTGGAGGGAGAAAGTTGGGGTTTTTTTGTTTTTTTGAGACAGATTCTCAAGTTGTTGCCCTAGGTAGAGTGCTATGGCAGCACAGCAACCTCAAACTCTTGGACTTAAGTGATTCTCTTGCCTCAGCCTCCCAACTAGCTGGGACTACAGGCGCCTGCTGCAACACCCGGCTATTTTTTGTTGCAGTTGGTTAGCTGACCGGGGCACGTTCGAACCCACCACCCTTGACGTATGTGGCTGGTGCTATAACCACTGTGCTACAGGTGCCGAGCCAGTTTTGTTTTGTTTTGGTTTGTTTTTTTTGAGACAGAGCCTCAAGCTGTCGCCCTGAATAGAGTGCAGTGGCATCACAGCTCACAGCAACCTCCAACTTATGGGCTCAAGCGAGTCTCCTGCCTCCGCTTTCCAAGTAGCTGGGACTACAGGTGCCTGCCACAACGCCTGGCTATTTTTTAATTGCAGCCATCATTGTTGTTTGGCAGGCCTGGGCTGGATTCGAACCCGCCAGCTCAGGTGTATGTGGCTGGCGCCTTAGCTGCTTGAGCCACAGGTACGGAGCTCCGAGCCAGTTTTTTTATTTTTAGTAAAGATGGGGGTCTCACTTTTGCTCAGGCTGGTCTCAAACTCCTGAACTCAAGCAATCCACTAGCCTCAGCCTCCCAGAGTGTTAGGATTACAGGCATGAGCCACCTGCCAGGCCTGAGAAAGTTGGTTTGAGAAGTGGTTGGGGCTCTCCACCCCCAGGCAGGGAGTGTGGGCCTCTCCCACCTTGCAGATCATTGCCCCCACTGAGTTGACTTTGAAAGTCTGGTGAGCCTTTGCATTCTGAGTTTTTCAGCACCTGTTGCCTCCATGGAGCGGGGCCTTTCTCAGCCCCCTGGCACCTCCTCCCCCCACCCCCAGTGGTGGGTGGTGTTCCTTGCCAGCCTAGGCAGCTGCGGTAGCAGGAATTAGCCCAGTAAGCTGAGGCCAAGGGGCAGTGATACAACTTATCAAGTGGTAGGGCTGTTTTTAGAGATGCCATCGCCCAGAGCAGCACCTTTTCAACTCCTTGGGCCAACTCTGTCTTATAAGCGCTGGCTGGGAGATGCAATTTTAGAAAGTAGGGCAGGGGCCTAATTACAATAAGCTCCAAAGTCCACTGCCTTGGCTTTTTGGGGCTCTACATATTCATTAGTTTATTGAAATGAATTGACCACTTTGGCATTAATGAATTACCAGTCTGCAGAGACAGGTTGTGTATAGAGGGTGTAGCAAGCCTTTCAGAGGGCTGTTTCAGACCACACCCTGGAATCCTCCAAGGTAACGTTTTCTAAACTGTCATAATCAGTTCCTCAGGGCCACCTCTGGGAGAGAGCAGCTAGCAGACCCAGCTCCCTGCTTGCGGTTCTTTTATGTGTTACTTTGCCTGTGGCCGCTGCCCACTGGGCTCAGCCTCCTGTGCCTGTGGATTGGTGCTGCCCTCTCCTACCAACCAGCCCAGCCCTCCCTTTGCAGCTGACCTTTGCTTTGTTACCTTTGTTTTGTTTTAAATGAGGTTAGGGCATGTTCTCACGCCTGTGCCTCTTGCTCCTTTCCTTCTGTGGGACCAGTCCTCAAAGACTTGCTCCTTTGGAGAGAGATCTGATCTGGAAGCATTCCCTGCTGCTAAGATAGTTTCAGGGGTGTATGTGCGGGCTGGGGGTTAGGAGGTGGGATGTGCACTTAAAGGGTGGGTGTGTATGAATGGGAGAGAAGCAGGTGCATGTCCTTCAGCAACAGTGGCCACAGTGGCTGTGGGACAGGTCATTGGCCTTTCAGAGGTCTTAGCGTACATAGCTGCTGCCCTTGTCCCAGGGAATTTTATTTCTACCTGGTGAGCTAAAGAATTCCAGGTACTGGCTCGGCGCCTGTGGCTCAACAGGCTAAGGTGCCAGCCACGTACACCTGAGCTAGCAGGTTCGAATCCAACCTGGGCCCGCCAAACAACGACGGCTGCAACCAAAAAATGGCCGGGCGTTGTGGCGGGCGCCTGTAGTCCTCGCTACTTGGGAGGCGGAGGCAAGAGACTCGCTTGAGCCTAGGAATTGGAGGTTGCTGTGAGCTGTCATGCCATAGCACTCTATCCAAGGTGACAGCTTGAGGCTCTGTCTCAAAAAAAAAAAAAGAATTCCAGGTAACTGCCAGGGCTGGGGTGCTCCCCCAAGGCTGTGTTTGCCTCAGTGTCCATGGACTGTTGGAGCTGGAAAGAACCTTGGAAAATAGCTAGTGGACTTCCTTGTTTCTGCAGATGAGGAAATTGGGGTCCAAGAGGGGAAGTGACAGGTCTAGGGTCACCCTACCAGCTGGTAGGGGAATTGGGCAGGAGTGCAGACCTTCACAGAGATTGTTCCGTCATCTCTCTTTTCAGTCAACATGCTGCAGGCCGCCACCTTTGAAACGCCTCCCTTTTCCTCTGTTCCTGGTCAAAGTCAAGCTGGTATCAGATGTGTCCCCCTCCATTCCAGGTTCTCCTATCTTCTTACTGGGCTCTTACAGTCACTTCCTGATTGGTCCTGCCAGTTTGATTTTTCGGGAAATCCTATTCACCCTTCAAGGCCCAGGTCAAATGTCACCTCTTCTGAGAAACCCTTTCTCCTCCTGTTCTCCCTATCAGTCACCCTTGCTCTGTGCTCCCAAGAGCCTGGCTGACTTCAGAGCTCTTCTGGGATGTCTGTCCCTTTGTGGGAGGGGTGCACAGCCTTCCTACCAGGTGGGAAGTATGAATATGAGAGTGGTCTTCTCTGTGCCCCAACACCAGGCATGGTGTGTACCACACAGGAAACGCTCTGATGTGACAGATGGAACAAAGAGGAAGGTAATTCCTCGAACTTGCCTGTATGCCCTGATGCTTGGGTGTTGGTCTCTAGGTGATGATAGGATAGTAGCTGGGACTTCATTCAGTCTTGCTGAGGGAAGGGAAGGTAGAGTAGCGTTTGTCCCATGCAGGGTGCTACAGAAAGATGACCATTTTTCCCCCAAAGTCCCCTTCTAGCTGAGAGCCAGCCTGGAGGGTGGTGACAAGCCAGAGCATATCTGAGAATGAGGCCCCCTCCAGGTGATTGAAGAGCACTCGAGAACAGCTGTGGATTTGGAAGGCAGGGCAGAAGAGGGAGGGCCCTCCTTTGCTGTGGTGCCTTCAGAGGGTGGCAGAACAGTGGGTGAAATGAAGGAACAGCACTCCGGGCAGACTCCTTGATGGGGTGGAGAGGGCCCTTGCTCTACCTGGAGTATTCCAGAATGAGACCAGCAAGCACCCCTTGGGTCCTCTAGAAGGGTCTGGTGATTAGGAGCCCCAGAGCCATCACAGGTTGCTTCTAAACTGGCCTGCAGGGTTAGTGGTCAGGGTGTGATGGGATAGCCACAGGCTGATCCCATTTGCCATTTAGCTTTGTCCCCAATTTTTTTTTTTTTTTTTGAGATAGTCTCACTATGTTGCCCTCGGTAGAGTGCCATGGCATCACAGCTCACAGCAACCTCCAACACCTGGTCTTAAGCGATTCTCTTGCCTCAGCCTCCAAAGTAGCTAGGAGCACAGGCGCCCACCACAATGCCCGGCCTTTTTTTTTTTTTTGCTGTTTTTTGGCCCTTGAACCCACCACCCCCTGTATATGGGGCTGGCACCCTACTCCTTGAGCCATAGGGGCCACCCAGTCGGCTATATTTTTTTTTTTTTTTGAGAGAGAAAGTCTCTGGCCCTCGGTAGGGTGCCGTGGCGTCACACAGCTCACAGCAACCTCCAGCTCTTGGGCTTAGGCGATTCTCTAGCCTCAGCCTCCCGAGTAGCTGGGAATACAGGCACCCGCCACAATGCCCGGCTATTTTTTTGTTTTGCAGTTCAGCCGGGGCCCAGGTTTGAACCCGCCACCCTCGGTATATGGGGCCGGTGCCCTACTCACTGAGCCACAGGCGCCACCTCGGGCTATTTGTTTGTTGTAATTGTCATTGTTGTTTTGGCAGGCCTGGGCTGGGATCAAACCCGCCAGCCCCGCTGTTTATGGCTGGCACCCTAGCTGCTGAGCTACAGGCGCTGAGCCAACTTTGTCCCAAATCTTGACCGATGGCCCTATAGCTATGTGCTTTGGCCTTTCGGTTACTCGGGTGGGTGAGGGTGGCCATTGGCTGCTTGTACATGGGACCCTTGGGTAGGCATGTGGATTCTTGTTTCTTTGTTTTAGTCTGTGATCTCAGGTAAGTTACTTTCCCTCCTGGGTTCTGTTCCTTTATCTACTGAGAGTTTTTTTCCTGCTCTTTCTATTTACCCATACATGGGACTGCTTACAGGGAATATTTGAGGCATCTTTCCTGATTTGTGTGGTTGATCTGCCTCACCATCAAAAGCTCCTGCTTAGGGCGGTGCCTGTGGCTCAAAGGAGTGGGGCACTGGCCCCATATGCCGGACGTGGCAGGTTCAAATCCAGTCCCGGCCAAAATCCACAAAAAACCCCCAAAAACCTTTAATACTTTAATTGAACCAGTAAATTAAATAAGAAATTTATTTAAAAAAAAAAAAAGCTCCTACTTGTCTTGGGTGGTTTCTGCACTAGGGATGAGAAGAGGCGGTGGGCCTTGGCCTAGGTATGGGCAGTACAAGCGCTGCCCCTCAACTGTAGGGAAATGGCAGGGAGACCCACAGCCCGTACAGATGACCTGGACCAGTAGGTGCTGGCAAGCAGCGGGAAGCTCTCTCCTCTCATGTAGCCCTTTTTCCCAGATGCACCTGAATAAGGAAAAAAACAAATGTTTTTCCTTTTTATACTCTAAAATGAAGTATGTGTCTTATATCGTATCACAGGGTCACAGCATCCCTGCATGGAAAGTCAGGCTGAAAAGCAGTGGCCCGAGCAGCTGGCACAGGCCATAGAAGCCTCCCAAGTTCCCTCCTTACATGAATCCCCGTCCCTGTCACACCCTGTGGGGGGGACAGTCTTGATTCTCCAGGTGCAGGGATAGGCCTGTGCTCTCTGCCTGCCCCAACCCAGCAGCACCCAGAGCCAGGACCTCCGCTCCTCCTGCAATCCGTTCGCTCAGATCTGACCAGAACCAAATTGTGGGTGTGGAATAGGATTTGCATTCGGCCCCTAGTTTGGGGTTTTAGGAGAGAGTATGGTATATTCTCCAAGAGGCAGGAAAGGACCCCTCAAAGGAGGTGGAAGTTTTCCAGGATCCCCAGGTACAGCAGATATGAGGGAAGTGAGGACTTGGGCTCCTTGCTGCCAGCTAAAGGCTGGGCCCTGGTCACTTGGGGAAGCCAGATGGTGCCTGGAGTCTGCTTTATCCTCTTTCTTGGTGGTCTCCCTACCCACATAGGCTTTTGGAGAAGCTTCTGTCACAGAAGCTCTACCTCTGGCTTTCGAGAATGTTCCGGAGTACTGTAGGCGTGCCTTTGTGGGGGAGGGGCACTGGTGTTACTACAGAGCCTGGGGACCATCACCTAGGAGACAGAGAAGGCCTGGGGAAGTCAGCAGAGATGAGCGGGGCCTGCGAGGTCAGAGCGCAGTCTGGCACTTATCCCTGTGCTCTCCCCAGCCTGCAGCAGTTTATAGTTGCTTTTTTGGCCACTTGAAGGTGCAGCTGTGGGCTGGGCTATCATGCCTGGTGCATGGAGAGAGACCTAGACTCCTGGGAGAGGAGCATGGGGCCATAGAGAGGGTATTTGGATACAGAAGTTTATTTCCGACGGTCACCCGAGCAGTAGAGGAAGGAAGTCAGTGGCCAGATTCTCTGAAAGTGATGAATTATCTTGGGCAGTGACTTCCTGCTTGTTAAGGTGACCTTAATGAGAAGCAGGATGGTCACAAGCTGTTTTGTGGTGGTCTGAATTTGAGGAATTTGGAAGATGGCTTGGATAAAGTGGCTAGAGCAGGATGCTGATGGGAGGAGGTCCAGGCTAGTAGAGACGAGCTGGCTTGGCCTTCTTTCTGGCCACGTTTGAAGGCCAGTGGATTTGAGGAAAGAGGGATGGGGGCTGTGGTTCTGGGAGCTCCAGGGTTCTCACTTGTGCTTCCTTTTCATCCCCAGCAACCAATCAGTGGTTCATTCCTGCTGTGAGAGGGGACATCCCTCCTGGGTGTGCAGCCTATGGCTTCGTGTGTGACGGGACTCGCCTGCTGGTGTTTGGTGGGATGGTGGAATATGGGAAATACAGCAATGACCTCTATGAGCTCCAGGTAACAGCGGGGAGCCCTAGGAGCTGCCTCCCCACAGCCCTGGGTTCTCACATCACCGCCTCATCCTGCATGGCCCTCTCCTCAACACTCCTCACAGTGGTGGCCTGGGGGCTTGAGACCAGCGAGCCCTTTGAGGGAACACCCTGAACTTGGCCTGCCTCAAAGGAAAAGGCAGGGCCCAGATGGCTCCAAAAAGCCGCTTTGCTCACCCTAGACCATCTCCTCCCCACACCACAAATTGTCCCGGGCCCTCCAGTGGTGGCCTCCTCATCCCTGGGTTCAATCTCTGAGTCTTGACTTTTCAGGCCAGCCGGTGGGAGTGGAAGAGACTCAAAGCAAAGACACCCAAAAATGGGCCCCCTCCATGTCCTCGGCTTGGGCACAGCTTCTCCCTTGTTGGCAACAAATGCTACCTATTTGGGGGTCTGGCCAATGATAGTGAGGACCCCAAGAACAACATTCCAAGGTGAGGTTTTATCCTTTCTCTGTAGAATCCCACCAGGGTGGGTGTGCTCACATGTGTGCAGGGCCCCATGGGACCCTGAAGTCTGTGTGTCAACTAACCCCACTGTAGCCACGTCCCCTTAACCATGCTGGGCTGTAAAATGAGAGGGTGGCATTAGCTGCCCTCTGAGGAGCTTTCCAAGATCTCTAACCTTTCGTGCCTTGTGGGAGGAGGTCCAGACCAGGAGGTAGAAGACCACTTTGTATTGGTCTGGTCCCTGCTCCTCACACCCAGTTTGGATCTGGTGGCTTTCCATCTCAGCCTCTGCTGTTTACGGGTTTCCTGATGGGTATTTTCCAAGGCCTGTGGCCAAGAGCCTTTCTGTTTGGAGGTAGTCCTAAGCTGATACCCCCTCTTGCTCTATGGAGGCCCTTATATAATTCCCAGCTTTGTTTGCATGGCAGCCCAAAGGGGCCACTACTGGGTGTGAATTTAAGATTGCCATACAACCTCACACACCTAAGCCCGCTGCTCTAGTTGGACTCACCCTAGGGAGTGTGTGACAGCCTTTCCTTAGGAGCAACGGTAGAAGAACAACTTTTGAGTTCATGTGGCCTTAGCCCCTTTATATTCCAGAGAGTTTGCTGTTCACTGATAGATACCTACTGAAGCCTCTGGCTTGTGGAGTTGGGGCTTGCCATAACTAGTCTTTCTTCATCAGGTACCTGAATGACTTGTACATCCTGGAATTGCGACCAGGCTCCGGAGTGGTAGCCTGGGACATCCCCATCACTTATGGGGTCCTGCCTCCACCCCGGGAGTCACATACTGCTGTGGTCTACACTGAAAAAGATAACAAAAAATCCAAGCTGGTGATCTACGGAGGGATGAGTGGCTGCAGGCTAGGGGACCTCTGGACCCTGGACATTGGTAAGCAGGGCAGTGGACAGAATATGTCTGCCAGTCAGCTGACCTCATGAGTGGCCTCATCGGATGGTGAGATGAGGCTCGTAGGGCAGTGGAGCATCCCACTTAGTTCTTGTCTCTTGTCATGGTAGGGTCTGGGTTAGACCCTACCTATATCATCCATAGGTTTGGTACTGTTGCCTTTCTCTGATTTGGTCTGCTAGCTTATAGGAGAGTAAGGGGAGAGACGAGACCTTTCTAGAATGGAATTGTCCCAATTTGGGTATCATTAGTGCCTCTTGGCTCCGCAGTGTTTGACTGGGATGGTATAATTGGATATCATTATACTTTTAGGCCTTTGGGGGCTACATGGGCAGGTAACCGGGTGGTTGGAAGAGATCACTAACCACAGGTCACTGGAGGGCTTTCCAACAAGAGAGAGTAGATGGTTGGTTGTGCTATCCCATAGATCAGAGTTGACACTGAAGAGAAACGATTTAGTGTAAGAGAAATTCTCAACAGTGCTTCCAGAAACACCTGCAGACTAAGGTGCTGCAGGAACGGGTACATTTCAGGAGATCTGGGGTGAGGCTGGCGCAGCAGCTTAGTGATGAGCCCACTCGGATGGTAGTACTGGCTTAGAGCAGGTGCTCAGTGCACACCTGAGGAGACGCCACCGCCAGGGTGGTCAAAGCTGCTTAGAAAATACCAGAATCTGGCAGCTACAACAATCGGGGTCTGCCAGGGGCTGTGGGGAGGTCGGGGATGGATTCTCAAAATGGGTTGACCTGCCTTCCCAGCCCTTCCCTGAGTCCGGGGACCAGCCTGGGTCTGATCCAGCACAGGTGACCCTTCCTACTCTCCATCTTTCTACAGAGACTCTGACGTGGAATAAGCCCAGTCTCAGTGGGGTGGCACCTCTTCCTCGCAGTCTTCACTCAGCAACCACCATTGGAAATAAGTAAGTGGCTATTCCTCCACTTTTCTCTAGCCTGACACTGCCCCAGCTCCCATGGGGTGCTGGTCAGTTTTGTTCCCTGCAGGCCCGCAGGCTCCTTTTCTTTTCTGGGCTGCGTTCAGCCCCATTTTTCCATTATGATCCTGGGGGACCAAAACAAGACAGACTCAGGGTGCAGGGAGCCACATGCAAGCCCAGCCTGAGACTTGTGGGCTTCTGAGGTTCCACCCCATCAAGGGTGGAGACTATTCTAGGTCCTGTACACAGCAGATGGGTGTCTTTGTGAATGCCAAGGTCCTAAAGGGAGTCTAGGAACGATGCAAATGAAGGTGAGCTGTAGATGAGCCGAATGGTGGTGTTTTTACAGTAGAGGCAGCACAGTTCTTGTAAGGGCTAAGTCACCAGGTAGGAGGAAAGGGCTGCGTCAGAAGGTTTTGTGCATCCTGGGGAAGAGCTGGAGGGCTAAGCTCTAGTACTGGGCAGAAGGGATGGCCTCTAGTTTGGCTTTTCCTCTATAATCCTCTTCCGCTCTTCCCTCCCCCTCTCAGAATGTACGTGTTTGGTGGCTGGGTGCCTCTCGTCATGGATGACGTCAAAGTGGCCACACATGAGAAGGAGTGGAAGTGTACCAACACGCTGGCTTGTCTCAACCTGGGTATGGCCTCCTGGGTCTTGGAGTGGCCTGTAGGAGGCTGACCCTCCTCAGCCCTGAGACCTGTGTGGGATGCATGGAGCAAAGCCAGCCCTTGGCACCCTCTAGAATCCACCAGAAATATCTAGTGGGTAGAGTGCTCTGAAATGATGCTCCCTTATGATTTTGAATAGGCTCTTCGCACACGTGCTCTGACACTCAGGAGCACAAAAGCACTCGGTGCAGAGCCTCCCTCTCCTACAGTCCTCAGGCAACCACACAGGTGGTTTCAGTGCGCTCTGCAGGAACTCTACTACATAGAATTAGCCATAGGGCCGTTGAAAGGCAGGTGATGGCAGCAGCCTGCTGCCTGTGTTGTGCCTGGCCTTTGTCACTTACTGTGTCTCGGAGGTTGTTCCACTCCCTGTGTGGCGAGCAGCTTCACTCTTGAATTGCTGTTGTGGTGCTGTGACTGCAGACGCTGTTCTGAGTGTCCCTGCACCGTTCCTGCCCCCTGCAAGTAAACCCAAAGGGTAAAACCTAGAGGTAGAGCTGTTGTCAGATGTTGCCGAACCACTCTGCACAGAGGCTTCACCACCGTAGATGCCCTGGCAGTGCTTGAGTCCCTCGCACGCAGTCAGATCTCCCTTTGTCAAGCCTGATTGGTGCTGAAGCTCCTACTGGTCAGGCTCCTGCCCAGGCTCACCTTGAGCCCACAATAGTGGGCACGGAAGTCAGACTGCCAGGCACTACATGGTTTAAACTTACATTTCTCTTCTTTTCAGTGAGGATGTATGTTTTTTCTTAGGATCCTTCTATCTTTACCATAAATGTGTTCCCTTCTGCCCAACTCTGTTGGTTGGACTGTTTGACATGCAAAGACAAGACCTCGGGCTGTGCATTTCAAATAGTTTTCCTGGTTGATTTGTGGCTTATAATTTTATTTTTTGTGGTGTTTTTTGCTGTATGTATAAAGTTGGGTTTGGGGGGGTGTGTTGTTGTCTTTTTTTTTAGAGACAGAGTCTCAGTTTATCACCCTCGGTAGAGTGCCGTGGCGTCATTGCTCATAACAACTTCTAGCTCTTGGGGTTAGGCGATTCTCTTGCCTCAGCCTCCTGAGTAGCTGGGACTGCAGGTGCCTGCCATAACGCCCAGCTAGTTTTTTGTTGCAGTTTGGCTGGGGCCGGGTTCAAACCCGCCACCCTACTCACTGAGCCACAGGCAGCGCCCTTTTTTGTTGTCATTTTTATTTTAGTAATCTGACAGCTTCTTGGTTTTAATTCCTCGCTCTGACGGCAACACAACAGGATACAGCTGGGGCTGGTGGGTTTCCTCTATCCTCCATGCATAGCTCCTCTGTCCACCCTCGTCTAGATACCATGGCCTGGGAGACCATCCTGATGGACACACTGGAGGACAACATTCCCCGGGCTCGAGCTGGTCACTGCGCAGTTGCCATCAACACCCGTCTCTACATTTGGAGTGGGCGCGACGGCTACCGCAAGGCTTGGAACAACCAGGTGTGCTGCAAGGACCTCTGGTACCTGGAGACAGGTAAGATGGAGTCTAGCCAAGCCCTGCTATTCACTACCTGGAGCCTCAGCTTCCCTTCTCACCAGCTGTATTCTCCAACAGAAAAGCCACCGCCCCCAGCCCGGGTACAGCTGGTACGAGCCAACACCAACTCCCTGGAGGTGAGCTGGGGGGCAGTGGCGACAGCCGACAGTTACCTTCTGCAGCTCCAGAAATATGACATTCCTGCCACGGCTGCTACTGCCACCTCCCCCACACCCAATCCAGTCCCATCTGTGCCTGCCAACCCTCCCAAGAGCCCTGCCCCAGCAGCAGCTGCACCTGCTGTGCAGCCGCTAACCCAAGTAGGCATCACGCTCCTGCCCCAGGCTGCCGCCGCGCCCCCGACCACCACCACCATCCAGGTCTTGCCGACGGTGCCCGGCAGCTCCATTTCTGTGCCCACAACAGCCAGGACTCAAGGTATGCTGGGAGCAGGGGCATTGGGCTGTAGGGGCTGGCCTCTAGGAAAGCTTAGCACCTAGTAGGGGACTGCTGCTGAGCTTGTTACCAAGTGCTACAGAGGGGTGGAAGTTGTGCCTCGACCGTGGAGGTGATCACTCTGAGAGCACAGAGAAGAGACAGGCTCACAGCATAAGCGTGATCACTCTGAGAGCACAGAGAAGAGACAGGCTCACAGCATAAGCAGCTTGGCAAAAATATTTCAGGTCAGGCGGCGCCTGTGGCTCAGTCAGTAAGGCGCCGGCCCCACGTACCGAAGATGGTGGGTTTAAACTACAACAACAAAAGTAGCTGGATGTTGTGGCGGGCACCTGTAGTCCCAACTACTAGGGAGGCTGAGGCAAGAGGATCACCTAAGCCCAGGAGTTGGAGGTTGCTGTGAGCTGTGTGATGCCACTTCACTCTACCCAGAGCCATAAAGTGAGGCTCTGTCTCTACAAAAAAAAAAAAGACATTTCAGGTCTGCGTGCTGAACTCAGCAGTGGGGCTGAGGACTATTGTGTGGATGGTGGCTTACTGATGGCCACCTCTTCTCTCATTAGGTGTCCCTGCTGTTCTCAAGGTGACCGGTCCTCAGGCTACAACAGGAACTCCGTTGGTCACCATGCGACCTGCCAGCCAGGCTGGGAAAGCCCCTGTCACTGTGACCTCCCTGCCCGCTGGTGTGCGAATGGTTGTGCCCACACAGAGTGCCCAGGGGACGGTGAGGAGCGGTCGCCAGGCTGGAGTGGGGATGGGACTTTCCAGTGGTCCAGTGAGATGAATTTGGAATAAGTACAGGCGGTCTTCCAGTCCTGGCCTGCTCTGGTACTGCGCATCCTGTGCCTTTCCCATCTGTAAAGTACTGGGTGACGCCTGTGGCTCAAAGGGGTAGGGCACCAGCCCCATATGCCAGAGGTGGCGGGTTCAAACCTAGCCCCGGCCAAAAAACAGGCACCATCTGTAAAGTACAGACGGTGTGGTCTCTGGTCTCCAACAGGAGCTTGGCAGGAATTAATGAACGCCTCAGGGACCTAACTTCCTCTTTGATCTTAAGGGCATTTTAAGTGTGGACTTCCTTGTTCTGAAGCCTGAGGGAAGAATGTAGTCAGCTGGGTTTCACCCAGGCCCATGAGAAATGAACTGTACGTGACTCTGTGGTCTTTTAAAAAACATCTAGAGCTCCTGGCCAACTCCTGCCACCAGGGTTGCCTTCCCCAGTTAGTGAAAGTCCTTGTGTGGGGCGGCGCCTGTGGCTCAGCGAGTAGGGCACTGGCCCCATATACCGAGGGTGGTGGGTTCAAACCCAGCCCTAGCTGAACTGCGAAACAAAAAAATAGCCAGGTGTTGTGGCAGGCGCCTGTGGTCCCACCTACTCGGGAGGCTGAGGCAAGAGAATCGCCTAAGCCCAGGAGTTGGAGGTTGCTGTGAGCTGTGTGATGCCACGGTACTCCACTGAGGGCGATAAAGTGAGACTCTGTCTCTACAAAAAACAAAACTGGGAGATGGTGGCAGTGTAAAGGCTTCCTAAAGCACATCTGAGCCCTTGGCAGCTTCTAAGGATGTCCTCAGTGCAGGGAGGTGGGTAGCATTCACCATTACTCACGTGCCCTCCACCTGCCGTAGGTGATCGGCAGCAGCCCACAGATGAGTGGGATGGCTGCGCTGGCAGCTGCAGCTGCTGCCACCCAGAAGATCCCACCTTCTTCGGCGCCCACAGTGCTGAGTGTCCCAGCAGGTACCACCATTGTCAAGACTGTGGCTGTGACACCTGGCACTACTACCCTCCCAGCCACTGTAAAGGTGGCCTCCTCGCCAGTCATGGTGAGCATCTTCTGGGCCAGTTTTGGGGCCAGCAGCCTTGGTGCTGGGGGCTCTGGTCACTGTGATGGGACAGTAATGGTCTCTCCTTCTGGCTCTGGACCAACCCATTGGTCCATAATTGGTGCTTGTCGTGGGCTGTGGAGCCAGCTGACTCCATTGGGTACCTGACACCCTTAGGCTAGGCTTGCGGTGGTTCATTCTGCTCCCTTGCTTTGTAGGAAGGACAAGCCGTTCTACAGCTGGGGCGGGGGATATCAAGGCTAGAGCTGTGAGCCCACTATGGATGTTCTAGGTGGTGGCCCCATGTCCTTTTCTGCCTTGCCTATCATTTGTCTCTGCCTTGGCCAGGTGAGCAACCCAGCCACCCGAATGCTGAAGACTGCAGCCGCCCAGGTGGGAACATCTGTCTCCTCTGCCACCAACACGTCTACCCGCCCTATCATCACGGTGCACAAGTCGGGGACTGTGACAGTGGCCCAGCAAGCCCAGGTGGTCACCACGGTGGTGGGCGGGGTCACCAAGACCATCACCTTGGTGAAGAGCCCCATCTCTGTCCCAGGAGGCAGTGCTTTGGTGAGTGATAGGTGCCACATGGCTGCTGGTGACAGCTGGCAGGCTAAAGCGACTGCCAGTGGTAATTTCACTGCCCTGGGCCAGCTTCAGGAGAGTCGCAGCCCAGGACATGCCTTTGTTTGGTTTCCGGATCACTCGCTACTCCATCCTTTGCTTTTCAGATTTCTAATCTGGGTAAAGTGATGTCAGTGGTCCAGACCAAGCCAGTTCAGACTTCAGCAGTCACCGGCCAGGCATCCACAGGCCCTGTAACTCAGATCATCCAGGTGAGCTCTTGGTCCCAGCTGGAAATGGTTTCCAGATTGCCACATAAGCAAGAGTGGGTACTGGGCCAAGGACAACATACATGTGTGTCCTACGTACAGAAGGTCCCACAAGCATATTGGCTCCTCAGTCTCATCACCCACCATGTCCAGACCATACTTGCCTTACCGACAGCGATGCCAGTTCACCCACCTGCTTCCCAATTTCAGACCAAAGGACCCCTGCCAGCGGGGACAATCCTGAAGCTGGTGACTTCAGCAGACGGCAAGCCTACCACCATCATCACCACCACACAGGCCAGTGGGGCAGGGGCCAAGCCCACCATCTTGGGCATCAGCAGCGTGTCCCCCAGCACCACCAAGCCCGGCACGACCACCATCATCAAGACCATCCCCATGTCAGCCATCATCACCCAGGCAGGCGCGGCAGGTAGGGGGCTCCGTCTCTTGTGTGTGTTGGCAGATGACTCCCAGAGCCAGCAGGGACAATGGAGGCTGGGCACAGCTGTTCTTGTTTGGTTTCTCTCTCTTTTCTACTTCCTTGCCCTTTTTATTGGGTTTTCAGGTTTGTAGAGAGATGGCAGGACTATGGGTGTGATTATTTATAAGTCATTGCTATAAACTAGGGGCAGGCAACAAGGTTAACTGTTTGCAAAGGTGCCCCGAGGGACACAAGAGACATGGGAAGCTGTTCATAGATCATGTTTTCTCTGGGTCTCCACTCTCCCCCTTCTAGGTGTGACCAGCAGTCCTGGTATCAAGTCCCCCATCACCATCATTACCACCAAAGTTATGACTTCAGGAACTGGAGCACCTGCCAAAATCATCACTGCTGTCCCCAAAATTGCTACTGGCCATGGGCAACAAGGAGTTACCCAGGTGAGGCACACCTGGCCTTCTTCTTTCCCCAGTGTTCAGTACGGTCCCCAGCAGGCCACACGTGTCCTCCTGACTGGCCTGGGAGTGACGTTGGCGGCACTTTCCTCTGGTGTTCCAGGTGGTGCTGAAGGGGGCCCCTGGACAGCCAGGCACCATCCTCCGCACCGTGCCCATGGGGGGCGTCCGCCTGGTCACCCCTGTCACTGTTTCCGCCGTCAAGCCAGCCGTCACCACATTGGTTGTGAAGGGCACCACAGGTGTGTAGCCTACAGGCCAGGGCTCAGCAGCGACTGGGTTGCAATCCCTACAGTCTAATGACCACTTCCCTGTAGTGTGGCTGGGGGAGGAAGGCAGATGCTCTCCAGAACCTTCCGTTCCTGGTGGCTCCAGAGTTCCCAGTCGCCCACCTAGGGAGAAAAAGGCATTAGAAAGGAGTTGGCAGCAGCAGGCCTTGTTCTACCTCTGCTTCCTTTCCTTTAGGTGTCACGACGCTGGGCACGGTCACAGGCACGGTGTCCACCAGCCTAGCTGGAGCCGGGGGCCACAGCACCAGCGCATCCCTGGCCACGCCCATCACCACCTTGGGTACCATCGCCACCCTCTCAAGCCAGGTGATCAACCCCACTGCTATCACTGTGTCAGCTGCGCAGACCACGCTGACAGCAGCTGGTGGACTCAGCACTCCCACCATCACCATGCAGGTAGGGTGGGGCCTAAGAGTACCGTGCAAGGCAGTGACCCCCATGTGAAAGTGCATGAGGATTTCACTCCTATGTCCAGGTGTTGCTTTGCTGCTGGACACAGCTATGGCAGGTGTTCTTCACCAGAGACATTTTCCCTGGGGTTGCATAGTTCTTGGCTCATAGTCCCTTGTGGGGAGACGTCATGTTTTAACCATTCTGGTGTTTGAACACCAGGCTCTTTCTCTTGCGTTGTAATGGAGAATGTAACAGTTCTCCTTTGTAGGCACATAGTGTTTTTCTTCTCTTCATACATTTTATTAAGCTGAATTCCTGGAAGTGCTGAAGTGTCTGGTGCTGGCCTTTGTACATCATAGAGGCTTTCCATTCTCTGACAGAGGGCTCAGCTTCAGCCCAGGCTGTGTCTTCCTCATGCCTTGTACCCCCAGCCCCTTCCCTTTTGCAATTTGAGGGAAAGTGGCACTTCTTTCCTGGTCTCTGAGCAAGTCAGTGTCTTAAGATCAGATGGCAAGTGAGTATTTATTGCCTCTGCAATACTGTGTTTAAGAGGACAGTTGGTGGTCTTAACTGACACAGGTGACATTTCAGAGAGGAACAAAGTTGTGGTACTAAGTTTTTTGGTCTTGTCTCTCTCCAGCCTGTCTCCCAGCCTACCCAGGTGACTCTGATCACAGCACCCAGCGGGGTTGAGGCCCAGCCTGTGCATGACCTACCTGTGTCCATCCTCGCCTCTCCTACCACAGAACAGCCCTCAGCTACAGTCACCATTGCCGACTCAGGCCAGGGTGATGTGCAGCCTGGTACTGTGACACTGGTATGCTCCAACCCACCATGTGAGACCCATGAGACGGGCACCACCAACACAGCTACCACTACTGTTGTGGCTAACCTTGGGGGCCACCCCCAACCTACTCAAGTACAGTTCGTCTGTGACAGGCAAGAAGCAGCTGCTTCTCTCGTGACCTCAACCATGGGGCAGCAGAATGGCAGTGTGGTCCGAGTCTGCTCAAACCCTCCCTGCGAGACCCATGAGACGGGCACCACCAATACTGCCACCACTGCCACCTCCAACATGGCAGGGCAGCACAGCTGCTCAGACCCACCCTGTGAGACCCATGAGACGGGCACCACCAACACTGCCACCACGGCCATGTCAAATGTTGGCACTAGCCAACAGCGAGATGCCCAACGGGTCTGTGTGGCTAGCAACCCCAACGTGGTCCGGATCAATGTGTCCACTGGGGCAGTGGAGGGAGCCCAGGTTTCTAAGCCCCAGTGCCAAACCCGCCAGACCAGTGCAACCAGCACCACCATGACTGTGATGGCCACTGGGGCCCCACGCTCCACTGGCTCGTTCCTTGGGGCCCATAGCCCAGCTTTTGTGCAGTTAGCTTCTCTGAGCAGCAAGGACATGCCTGTAGGGCTCCAGCTGGAGATGCCTCACGCCCACACAGCTAGTACCCTCACCACAGCCCGCCCTATGCTGGGTGTTGGGGAGCCTGGGGCAGCACGAGGGGCCCCTGCGCCTGCATACGAGAGCAGCCCGCCTAGCACCACTGTGACTGTGACAGCCTTGGAGGCACTACTGTGCCCCTCAGCCACCATTACCCAAGTCTGCTCCAACCCACCATGTGAGACCCATGAGACAGGTACCACCCACACGGCCACTACCTCGAATGCAGGCAGCTCCCAGCGGGTGTGTTCCAATCCGCCCTGTGAGACCCATGAGACAGGCACCACCCACACGGCCACCACCGCCACCTCTAGTGGGGGTACAGGTCACCCTGAAGGTGGGCAGCAGGCCCCTGCTGGTCACCCCTGTGAGACTCACCAGACTACTTCCACTGGCACCACCATGTCAGTCAGTGTGGGCACCCTGCTCCCCGACCCTACCCCCTCCCACAGGACCCTGGAGTCTGGCCTGGAGGCAGCAGCGGTGCCCAGTGTGACCTCCCAGGCCAGCACAGCACTGCTGGCTCCTTTCCCAACACAGAGGGTGTGCTCTAACCCTCCCTGTGAGACCCATGAGACGGGCACTACACATACGGCCACCACTGTCACCTCCAACATGAGTTCAAACCAAGGTAAGTAAAGGCTGGCCTGGGAGTTTAGTCTCCCAGGGCTGAAGGAAATGGTGGCAGGAAATCCTGTCCAGTGTTGAGCAGTTAGGGTCCTTGGCTCCCAGTTTACCCACTGGGTTGGCTGAGCTGGGCTTATCTGAGCTGTGTCAGACACATCTGGGGTGTCTCTGGGACATTCCATCTTGTCCTCTCCGGTCTTTCCCTTAAGGGTGGTGGAACCCTGTGGCAGTAAATCCAAGTGGAGACAGTACGGTTGCCTCCACTTGGATTTGCCAACCAGCCTCCTGCCTGGTACCCTACAGATCCCCCACCAGCTGTGAGCGATCAGGGAGAGGTGGAGAGCACCCAGGGTGACAACGTGAACATCACCAACACCAGTACAATCACGACAACCGTGTCCTCAACACTGACACGGGCTGTAACCACCGTGACGCAATCCACACCTGTCCCAGGCCCCTCTGTGCCGGTAAGAGCCCTGAGGGACCCTTTTTCTTCCTTCCTGCCCATCATGCCTTTGGCCCATGCTGTTCCAGAGTTGCACACAAGATGTCACTCTTGCACCAGACACAGTGCCACTTACAGTCTCTTTTCAAGACCTTAAAAGGGTAGCCTTGGTGCCTGTTGCACGGGAGGCAAGAGTCTGATAGTTCTTGGCATTGCTGGGTTGCTTTTATTTCTGTCACTGGTTCCCATCACTTGTCATCTCATTGTAGCCTGTAAAATGAGATGATTATGTAAACCAGGAGGCCTCTCTGAGGATGGGTTGAACTTTACCACGGGTCTCAAGGGTCTCTCTTTCTGAACCCCTCATGCTGCTCAATGAATCTCTGTCCCTCTCATTAACTTGGGGTGGAGCTTGCCCATCAAGAATGAAAGCTCAGGGCGGTGCCTGTGACTCAATGAGTAGGGCACCAGCCCCATATACTGAGGGTGGCGGGTTCAAGCCCGGCCCCAGCCGAACTGCAAAAACAAACAAAAAATAGCTGGGCGTTGTGGCAGGTGCCTGTAGTCCCACCTACTTGGGAGGCTGAGGCTAGAGAATCACCTAAGCCCAGGAGATGGAGGTTGCTGTGAGCTGTGTGATGCCACAGCACTCTACCAAGGGCGATAAAGTGAGACTCCGTCTGTACAAAAAAAAAAAATGAAAGCTCAGGGCTATAGGGGAAAATGAAGGCTGTCTTTGCTTCTCTGTGCCGCTGCCTGGTTCTGGCCTCGCTCTCCTCCCCTCTGACGGGGGCTTCTCTCCCTTTCTAGAAGATCTCGTCAATGACTGAGACTACCCCAGGGGCTCTGACTACCGAAGTCCCCATCCCAGCCACGATAACAGTGACCATAGCCAACACAGAAACTTCTGACATGCCCTTCTCTGCTGTTGACATCCTGCAGCCCCCAGAGGAACTCCAGGTCTCACCGGGGCCTCGCTCACAGCTGCCACCACGGCAGCTCCTACAATCTGCCTCTGCGCCCCTGATGGGGGAGTCCACTGAGGTCCTGTCAGCCTCCCAGACCCCTGAGCTCCCGGACGCCGTGGATCTGAGCAGCACAGGGGACCCATCTTCAGGCCAGGAGCCTGCCAGCTCTGCAGTAGTGGCCACTGTGGTGGTCCAGCCACCTCCACCCACACAGTCTGAAGTAGACCAGCTATCACTTCCCCAAGAGCTGATGGCCGAGACTCAGGCAGGCACTACCACCCTCATGGTGACAGGGCTCACCCCTGAGGAACTGGCAGTAACTGCTGCTGCTGAAGCAGCTGCCCAGGCTGCAGCCACAGAGGAAGCCCAGGCCCTGGCCATCCAGGCCGTGCTCCAGGCCGCACAACAGGCCGTCATGGGTAGGTGCCAGCTGGGATCTACGAGGGCGAGAGAAGCCCCTTGAATCAGGACTAAGGCAACAGAGAAACACAGACAGCCTGAGAAGAGCAAGGCCACTTCCTGCAAGGGTGGTGTGAGTCAGATGTGACAGAGAGGATGGACACAGTGGGCCCTAGGTGGGCTGGGGCTAGTGTCCTGGTAGAGCCAGGGCTCTTTGCCCGAAGTTAAATCTGCGGTGGGATGTGGTTGGAATAAAGATGGTCGGGAAAATGAGGCCTGTTCCTATCTCTGTCCTCTGGGACAGGCGTGCTGGCCTTCCTTTTGAGTAGTGTTTTTTTCAACCCTGGAGCAGGCACTGGGGAACCCATGGACACTTCTGAGGCAGCAGCAGCCGTGACGCAGGCAGAGCTGGGGCACCTGTCAGCTGAGGGTCAGGAGGGCCAGGCCACTACCATCCCCATTGTGCTGACACAGCAGGAGTTGGCCGCCCTGGTGCAGCAGCAGCAGCAGCTGCAAGAGGCCCAGGCCCAGCAACAGCACCACCACCTCCCCACTGAGGCCCTGGCCCCTGCCGACAGCCTCAACGACCCCACCATCGAGAGTAACTGCCTCAACGAGCTGGCTGGTGCTGTCCCCAGCACTGTGGCCCTGTTACCCTCGACAGCCACAGAGAGTAAGCAGGGCCCTGCCTTGACCTTGAGTCCTGCCCCCAAGGAACTTTACTGACTAGGGAGAGATGTCTCCACTGAGGGGGAATAAGTGCTACTGTGGTTGGGAGGTTGGCAGGGGAGACCCAGGGAGCATGGTGCCTGGAGGCCCAGGCCCCGGAGGGAGTGGCGTCTGAGGACCCTCTCCCACTGAAGCCTCCTTTATTCCCAGGCCTGGCTCCATCCAACACATTTGTGGCCCCCCAGCCAGTTGTGGTAGCCAGCCCAGTGAAGCTGCAGGCTGCGGCAACCCTAACCGAAGTGGCCAATGGCATTGAGTCCCTGGGTGTGGTGAGTTGGGTGTGATGGGGGCCCTGGGATTGGAGGTGGCAGCACTTCCTCAAGGCCCTGAAAACCTTATCCTGTGTCCTCTTTTCTGTCTTCCAGAAGCCAGACCTGCCACCCCCACCCAGCAAAGCACCGCTGAAGAAGGAGAACCAGTGGTTTGATGTGGGGGTCATTAAGGGCACCAATGTAATGGTGACACATTATTTCCTGCCACCAGATGATGCCGTCCCATCAGATGTAAGTGTCCCCAGGAGCTGATGCCTGCCCTTGGATGGGTGGACCTTGTCTGTACTGCCCTAAATGAGTGCTGGCAAACATTTCCATCTTTGCACCAAGTTAAATGACCGGGAAACTTGAGGACAGCCAGGCAGGGACCCTTCCCCCTGAAGCAACAGAACAAAAGTGAGAGCTTTTAGCCCTTCTCAATAGTATGTGGCGGTAGTCAGCCTTGCTGTGTCCCCCTTGCCACGAAGGAGCAGCCATTGCTGACATCTTTCTTTTCTGCCCCATTGTCACCACAGGCTTGTGACATTCCTGGGGTAAATGTCTCTACTGGCTGTATAACTGCCTCCTTGATAGCGGGCTTCATGTCACTTTGTTCTCTCTCCATATTCCTATTTTTTTCTGTCCTCTTTCCTCAGGATGACTCAGGCACTGTCCCTGACTATAACCAGCTGAAGAAGCAGGAACTGCAGCCAGGCACTGCCTATAAGTTTCGTGTTGCCGGGATCAATGCCTGTGGCCGGGGGCCCTTCAGTGAGATCTCAGCCTTTAAGACGTGTCTGCCTGGTTTCCCAGGGGCCCCTTGTGCCATTAAAATCAGCAAAGTGAGTCTTGCTGTGGGGTAGCCTTCTGTGCTGGTCTCCTCCCTGCTTGGAGGAGAGAGGACCTCAGCTGAGGGTAGGTCCTATAGGAGCAGGGCCAGATAGGGCTGACTCAGAAAGGTCCCCAGGATATGACCAAAGTCAGCAGGGTCTGCCTTTGGTGAACAGAGACTGCTGCTGGCAGGTAATGTCAGGAACCCTGGTACTGTCACCATTTGCCAGGGTGACAGTGGCCTTTAGCCTCAGCTTTTTCCTCTGTAACCTGCCAGCTAATGTTCAGTGAGCATCCACTACATGCCACACCTTGTGCTGTCCAACATGTTCTTTCATCTAACCCTGGAAACATCCCAAGGAGGTATAGGTCCTGTTGTTAGATCCATTTTCAGATGGGAACTGAGGCACTGAGAGGCTAAGTGATAAGTCACATATTAGGTAACAGTGGATATAGCAAGGTTGCATGTTGAGTCCCAGTTCATTTTATTCTATTTGGGGGGCAGATTTATTTGAAGCTCTTTGAATGTCGGTATAGAAGATATCCATTGTGGCAGTCATTTCTAGACGCTTTTAGCCTCCTCTGTTCTAGGCACAGGCAGGGGAAGAATAAAGAAGGTAAGGCTTAACAATTCTGCCACCTTGGTTCTAGAGTCCAGATGGTGCTCACCTCACCTGGGAGCCACCTTCCGTGACCTCCGGCAAGATTATCGAGTACTCAGTGTACCTGGCCATCCAGAGCTCGCAGGCTGGTGGCGAGCCTAAGAGCTCAAGCCCAGCCCAGCTGGCCTTCATGCGAGTGTACTGTGGGCCCAGCCCGTCCTGCCTCGTGCAGTCCTCCAGCCTTTCTAACGCCCACATTGACTATACCACCAAGCCGGCCATCATCTTCCGCATCGCCGCCCGCAACGAGAAGGGCTACGGCCCAGCCACGCAAGTCAGGTGGCTGCAAGGTGAGTGTCCTGGTGGGATTCCTTCGACAGTTTCCAAGGAAAGCATGGGGAGCCTGGCGCAGCAAGAGGCTAGGGCTGAGTCCAAGAGTGGCCTCCTCCTTCCTTTATTTGTGCAGGCTGTCTCTCCTTTCCTCAGGTTCATTTGTGCCCCTCTGAGCAGCCATCAGTGGGGCAGGCTGGACTTTGGAACTTTGTAGTCTGGGGTGTGACAGCACAGGGTGCTGTGGAAATATCTTGGTAGCCTGGCCCTGGGGTACAGAGGAAAGTTTCCTGAGGTGTTTAAGGAGCATGGTGGGCTAGGGGGAAGTCTTAGCTCAGAGCCAGGGAGGCAGGGAGCTGAGCTGAGAGAGTTTCTGAACAGGTGTCTAGAGTCCACGGATGATGAGTGGGGAGTGGTACCCTGTTCTGGCCCCAGGCAGGTGCACCCTGCTTGTGGCTGCTGGTCTTGCTATTTGGGGTGGGGGCCGCCAGATAGTGTGTCTTCCCTGCTCTATCACTCTCTGCTGTGCTGTTCACCCATCCCTCGTTCCTTTCAGAAACCAGCAAAGACAGCTCTGGCACCAAGCCTGCCAGCAAGCGGCCCTTGTCCTCTCCAGAAATGTAAGCAGGAAGCCCCTTTAAGAAATCTGAGACTGGGAGTAGAAATAGTAGGGCTTAGCCTCTTATCAGGTGACTGGGAAGCATAACTGGACCCATGATGAATTCTGCATTGGTAGTTCCCACCATGCCCTTAGGACCCTCACTAACTTTCACCTTTCTTCTGTCATTCAAGGAAATCTGCTCCAAAGAAATCTAAGGCAGATGGTCAATGAGAGGGTACTGACCAGCACCTGGATCCTCTGCAGACCCCCACCTCACCCCGCATCAGGAACGACCCGCCAGGGCCACCTCTCTCTCCCACCCCACAGGCATTCGCATTCAGCATTTGGCATTGCACTTAACCTTCCTGAGCTGCCAGCCCAGCTGCTCCCCCCTTTTCTCTCTCTTTCTGTTTTTAAAATGATCTAAAGAAAGCACATTTTCCATGGCTGTAGGGAGGAAGCAGGAGGCAGGGGGAAAGGGCAGTGAGCAGTGAGAGAGTAGGGCTCCTTCCCATCTTCTCGCCCACCCAGCCTGTTCTGGGGGCTGAGCAGAACTGGAGAAGTCAGCTGCCTCCAGGGAGAGAAATTGGAATTTGAAGATAGAAACTTCCACACTTCAAAGCCCCAGGCCCAAAGGGGTGTGCAGCCAGGCTAGGTGGAGGTGGGCACAGGAGCCAGGAAAGGCTCCCCAGGAGAGGCGGGTGTCTGGTTCTGTTTCACTTTGTTGCTCTCGTGTTTCCAGTGTTTCCCTTCCTTGGGCTTCTACAGCTTGCCCCACCCCGTGGCCCCACTGGAAGCTCACATATTTTCTCAGAGGCCTTCATGCTCCCACCTCTTCTCTCCTCCCCCCCTTTCCCCCTCTTTTCTGTTCAAACAAAGAAAAGAGGAGGGGAAAGAAGGAGCCCAGTGGCAGCCTGAGAAGACTTCCCGGGCACAGAGTGCCCCCCACCCCCAAGCTTGGCCTTGGGGCCACATCACCAACTGCTGCATTTGTTGTATTTTTTTTTTAAGTTGAGATGGATGAAGTTATCATTTTTATTGTAATTTTAGCCTTAGTGTGTAGGGTTTTGTCCCCTTTTTGTTCGCTGTGTACAGAATGTGTATTTTCCTTTTTCTTTTATTTTTATTTTTATTTTATTTTATTTTTTTTTCCCTTGGCCCATCCTTCGCAGGGATCTTTGTGGAGGAAAAGCTGGGGACAACCAGGGCAGGAAAAGTATGCAATCCCCTGGTATTGGCTGCCCAACCTGATATCCTGTTACCGGTCCCTGCTTCCTATCCTTTGCCTGTCCCCAGGCCTCTGGGACAAAGGAGAGTCAGTTATCAAACCTCACTCCTCGTGGGTGATTACTTTGCACCTATAGGCTTGAGTTTGGGAGAGCTTGAGGGTGGGCTAGAACCTCTTTGTGTCTTTGGTTAGCAGTTCTCCCCAAACCCTGACCAGAGCTGAGGCTGAGAAGCCCACAGCCCTTAGCATTGCTGGCAGAGAGATTCTGACACTCTGGGCTGCCGCTTTTGGCACCCACTTCTCTTCCTTCAGAACAGAGGGTGGGGAATGGAGGCAGCCCCGGAAGGACATGTGGTGACACCCACGGGGGAAGGCTGGAGCACCAGCCATCAGCTTTATGAACCTACAGCATTGTCCCCAGGCTGGTTCAGTCATTCTAAGGGTGAGGCTCAGCTTGGAGTTTTCTGCCCCATGCCTAAACTTTATGCAAAGCGCAGGGCTTGCAGGCAGTCCTGGAAAGGCTTAGAATGAGCAACCGATCTTTTCAGCCCCCCATCTCTTCCTGGAGATGCAGTGGTAAAGAGGAACAGCCCCCACCTCTGGCCCACGCCCTCCAGGGCCTTTGGTTTATTGTATTATAGTATATTTCACTGTGGAAACTGTCACGTTTAGTCACCTTGGAGCCCGCTCACCTGGTCCCATTGTTTTACCCCAGTTCCTGCTCCCAAGCACCCTTTGATTTCTCTTGTTTCTGAGGACAGTACGCCTGTTCATCTATTGTAGAGTAACTCTGTGACTCAATATTACCATAGTGCGATGTCGTTTTGTGCTATTTTGAACAATTAAAAGACTTTTTTTGAAATAACCACTTGGTGTCTTACTGTGTCCAAACTCTTAGACCTTCTGCACTCAAGGTCTGCGAGTGAGTGGGATTCAGCTTCCCAGTGTGTCTGAAGTACAGAAGGTTGGCTCGGCGCCGTGCACCGAGGCTGGCAGGTTCGAGCCCCGCCTGGGCCAGCTGAACTACAATGACAACTGCAACAAGAAATTAGCCGGGCGTTGTGGTGGGCACCTGTAGCCCCAGCTGCTTGGGAGGCTGAGGCAAGAGAATCACTTAAGCCCAAGAGTTGGAGGTTGCTGTGAGCTGTGGTGCAATAGCACTCTACTGAGGGCGATGTAATGAAACTGTCTCAAAAAAATAAAGTACTGGGGCGGTGCCTGTGGCTCAAAGGAGTAGGGCGCCGGCCCCACATGCCAGAGATAGTGGGTTCAAACCCAGCCCTGGCCAAAAACTGCAAAAAAAAAAAAAAGTACAGAAGGTTCTAAGACAAGGCTAACCACTGTAGCCTGTGGCAAGAGTCAGACCAGACTGCTTTCTTGCATCGGGAGGTTGGGTTCCTTCCTTCACCTCCCCGACTAGAGGACGGGTGGGATAAAATTCTGGCAGGCCACCAGCAACCAGCTCTTTGGGTAGTTTGGGGAAGGAGTTGAGTTGCAGCTCCAAAGTGCTGTCCAGTATAAGTTCAGGACCTCAGAAACCCCCCCTCGGAGTGTGCACTCTGGCAGTACAGGTCTGTGGCACACAGTGTGGTCTGTGGATGCTGTGGAAGGAGTGCATCCTTTTGTCTGGCCCCTATTGAATCAAACTGACAAGCTAGTGACAGTTGGGTGGCATAGCTAGGATTAAATGGCTGGTTTTTTTTTTTTTTTTTTTTTTAGAGACAGTCTTACTTTGTTGCCCTTGTTAGAGTGGTATATTACTGTGGTGTCACAGCTCACACCAACCTCCAGCTCTTGGGCTTAGGCAATTCTCTTACCTCTGACAGATGCCTCTGAGCAGAGCAGGTGAACACACAAAGCCTCCCAAGTAGCTGGGACTACAGGCGCCCACCACAACATCCAGCTATTTTTTTGTTGCAGTTGGCTGGGGCTGAAATGGCTGGAGGCCCAGGAAGCTGAGGCAGCCCCAGTGGTACAAGTATTGGGTACAGTGGAGGGGAGCATGAGAGGATTGCCGCCTCAGCACCCCTGCTCCATTTCTCCCTGAAACCTCTGCTGCCACCTTCCTCTTGCCTGCTCTGTTACCAGAAGCTCCTGGGGTGCCCAAAGCCACCTCCATCTGCGTCCCCCCATTGGCTTGGGTGTGCACAGGGTGCTAGGTGCGTGCTGGTAGACCAAACCAGCTTAGTCCAATTTGGCCTCCCCAAAATAAGCTCTTCACCCAATGCTCACTCCATTGGGCTTTCCAGTGTGCTATTATGTGGGCTGCTGTGTCCCACCACCTAGCCTGTTGGCCTTGACACGTGGAGCTATGGCTCTGTCTTACCCACTGCACCTGGTCCTGGTGAGCTCAGGAGAGTAGCCTAACAGAGGATAGTGGCCCAGGGCAGGAAAGTGTCCTCAGAGCACAGCAGTAGGCTTAATGCTGGGGGATGCAAGGTGGTGTGGACCAGCTGGAGTAAAAGATCTGTGTGGGCCTCAGAAGGGTCAGGGCCTTATAGCCAGGGCCTATAGGGCCATTCAACCCTATACTTACGTGCCTTGTGGTGGCCTTTGTCACACTTTGGAAGGCAAGTGTCACACCAGTAGTATCTGGTGCTGATCGCAAACTGAATACACCACTCCTCAGCCTTTGGGGTAGAGACCTGGGCAGGGGGGGGAGACATGGCACCTGTTCTCACCTGCTCCCAAGGCTGCCAGGGAAATCTCTTTCAGTTTTCCATGTCTGGATTAGCCAAGACTCTGACCACTGGGCCCAGGGCTATGAGGACCATCCACAGGAACCTAGCACCCTCCACATACCAAGGCTTGGCCTTCACTAGGCACCAGGTAGGTGGTATGTACAGGGGAGGCAGGGAGAGGCTGGACATGAGTTGATATACCATATATAATGACAAACCTCTGAGCAGAGCAGGTGAACACACAAAGCCAGGATTCCCTAAGCATGAAGTAAGGTTGAGGGTCCATGTGAACCTGGAGTGGACAGCCACTTGCCGGCCAGGAAGGTAAGTCTTTCCCCAGCAGCATGAAGTGGCACTGTTTGGGAGCCCCTCCCACCCAGGTGGCCATAACATGGAAGGAGGCAGCCACTATGGCATCCAAGAGCAACACGTGGCAGTGGGGAGCCTTAGGATAGTGCTGTACCCAGGGACTGGAACCTCTCCATGCTGTGTCCCAGAGCTGCACCTGCGAGGCAGAAAGACCTAGTGCTCCTAGGGAGGGCTGCACTCCACCTTTGTAGAAAAAAGGACAACACAGAAGTCCAAAATTCTCTAAGCCACACCTGGGAGCCAAGGGACTTCAGGCATTCTGGCATAATCTATGGGGCAGTCAAGCCTCCAGTTGGCAGGGAAGGAGAGGAGGGGCTGGGCCAGCCTGCCTCTTGGCGTTGGATCAGGCAGTCAGAGCAACTTGAAACAGGCCTGGACAGCTGGAAAACAGGCCCAGAGAAGGGGACACCCGCTCTTACCTGCACAGGTACTATCTGGCCTTTCAGCTGCATCACATGGGTACAGAAGACAGTGGTTGTTGCCCTTTACTGATTGCTGAAGTGGGTAGTGCCTAGCTGATTCAACAGAGAGGACTTGACGACCCCGTGGTGGTCAAGGTGGTCACAGGTCAGAAGGGCCTCTGAATTGAGACATCTCCAGCTGTTCCCTGTCCTGCGGCGCCACCCTGCCCCCGGGCCCCCACAGGGGCCCCTCTCCGGCACTGGGCTCAGTTAAAGGTGGCTGCCTGGGGAGCCAGGGTGGGTGAGGCCAGCCCCGCACTCCATTCGTCCCAGCATTTGCCACCGGGAAATGCTGGCTGCCCAGTCCAGGTGCCCTAGAGTTGAGGGCATCTGGGAGAGGCCGCTAGACTCGCTGTTCGAGGGTAGCTGCCTGGTGGACCGCGGGGGCGGGTCCACCAAGCCACGCCTCCCGCCGTGGGCCCCTCCCCCAGGCCCTGCGGAACCCTGAAGAGGAGGGGCGGTGGAGCTCAACTTGGTCAGCTGAGTGACAGTCACGGGACCGCGATCAGCTCAGCCTGGTTTACTGGAGGAGAGGGAAAGATGAGCGGGGGTGTCCGAGGGCCACAGGCAGGTGGTGGGGCGGGTGGGGGAGCTCCATTTTGGAGGTGCCCTGGTGAAGGCGAAGTCAGAAGCCCCATATGGAAGTGGGGGGGGGGATGATCGAGGGCTGGGAACCGGGAGCCTCTGGGGGCACGTGTGGGGCAGCCCTGGGCGCCCTGAGAGAACTGTGACTCCAAGCCCAGGTACCCCTAGGACGTGGAGAAGGAGCGGAAGACTCTGCAGGCCTGGAAGCAGCGAATGGAGCAGGAGCTGGACCGCGTGCTGGCTTTCTGGACTGAGCACTCCCACGATCAGGAGCACGGGTGCGGCGGGCGAGCTTTTTGCCCCCTCCCAATCCCCACATGACACTCAACCAACTATCACATGCGCTGGCCCTACCCCGCCCCCCCTAACCCGCGTGTCCCACAGGGGCTTCTTCACGTGTCTCGGCCGCGATGGGCAGGTGTATGACGACCTCAAGTATGTCTGGCTTCAGGGAAGGCAGGTAGGGTACCACCTGGTGCCTCAGTCCATACACAGTGGGGCCTATCACTCTTCTTCCCAACAAACTGGACACCTGGGACTGGCCCTCACCCTGACCACTCCCCCTAAAGCCATGTTGCCCATAGGTGTGGATGTATTGTTACTTGTACCGCAAATTCGAGCGCTTCCACCACTCTGAACTTCTGGATGCAGCAAAAGCAGGTAGCCCCCCTCCCATGTCCCCAGCTTATTCAGGGGCCTGGGTGCTACTTCCTAGGGGCGTCTAAGAGTAGCAAGGGGCCTGGGGCGGTTCCAAGGCTTGTGTGGGGTTCTCCCTTTAGTCTTAGCGTGGCAACTTCCCAACCATTAGGTGGTGAATTTTTGCTACGTTATGCCCGGGTGGCACCTCCTGGCAAAAAGTGTGCCTTTGTGCTAACTCGGGATGGCCGCCCAGTCAAGGTGCAGCGGACCATCTTCAGTGAGTGCTTCTACACCATGGCCATGAATGAGCTGTGGAGGGTGACAGAAGAAGGGCATTACCAGGTGTGTGAAAGATTTGTCCAGGTGACCACTGGGTCTAAGAGCGAGTCCTGAAGATCCCACCCTGGGATTCTGCCATGGTCACTTGATGCAGTTCCACTCAGTGTAAGAGTCCCCTCCCCTGCCCCCAATGGGCCTGGGGCTTCGAACAAGATCCTCCCTTTATTGCAGTGTACTGTCATCATGTGTCTATGGGTGTCTGCCCTCCCCTTAGTCCCCTTCACCTCTAAACACACCCTATTCCCCCTCAGGGGCCCTGGACAGAGAGGACTCTATCCACACTCTGCCTCCAACTGGAAAAGGGCCTCTCCCTGCACTGCCAGACCCTGACCCCACAGCCCGGGAGTGGTCTGCACCCTCAGACTGGGGGCCCCTGAGGGAGGGCAGGGTGGATCTACCTGGCTCCCAGCACCTGCCTCCAGGGCCAGGCCCATGCCCACAGTAGGCCTATCAAGGTGTCCTTGGACTTTGTGAGAGCAATTGATTCTCCTACCCCAATGCCCTGTCCTCAGGACCTGTGCAGGTACCTGGGGAATGGGACAGATGGGATGGGATGCAGCCTCATCCTGGGCCTCCCTTCGCATTCCCCCACCTCCTAGAGTGAAGCAGTGGAGATGATGGATCAGATTGTCCACTGGGTGCGTGAGGACCAGTCAGGGTTGGGCCAGCCCTGGTTGGCAGGGGCCCCAGCCGTAGAGCCCATGGCGGTTCCCATGATGCTGCTCAACCTGGTGGAACAGCTCTCCGAGGCGGATACGGAGCTGGCAGCCCGATATGCGGAGCTGGGGGACTGGTGCATGCAGAGGCTGCTGCAGCACGTGCAGGTGTGGGGCCTCCACTGCCCTGCTCCATGCCCTGCCCCTCACTGGAGAGCTTTACAGACCCAGGAGGCCAGAACCCTTGGGAAGGTGGGGGTGGGGGTGGGCCCAGGGAACCCAGGGCAGAGAGAGCCAATGGGGTTGAGGAATGGACAGACAGTGCTAGAGCCCCCGGTAAGGCCTAAGGGCTGAGAATAGGGCCGGAGCTCCAAGGCTCTCCCAGGCCTCTGTGGGCGGGCAAGCTTGCTCTATTTGTCCCCATTGAATGTTTCATCTTTCTTTTTTTTTTGAGACAGTCTCACTTTGTCACCCTTGGTAGAGTGTTGGTACAACTCACAGCAACCTCCAACTCTTGGGCTTGCCTCAGCCTCCCGAGTAGCTGGGACTACAGGCACCCGCCCCAACGCCTGGCTATTTTTTCTTTTTTTTGTTGTTGTTGCAGTTTGGCCGGGCCAGGTTAGAACCCACCACCCTTGGTATATGGGGCCAGTGCCCTACTCACTGAGCCACAGGTGCCACCCTGTTGTTTCACCTTTCCCCCAGAGAGGCACAGGCCTGATGCAAGGATTGGGACCTCCTAGGCCCATGTCAGTGAATTGCTCATCTTTAAATGCTCCTCTGAGCCAAGTCAGCCCAAGCCAGCAGGTCTAGAGGCTTGGGAGGGAGGGAGGAAGGGATTTCTGAGGCTCCATCTTTATAGTTAGGTGGCTGGGGGGGATGGGCTTGAGGCAGAACTATCTTCTGTTCCTTGCCTGGCAGAGGGATGGCCAAGCTGTCCTGGAGAATGTGTCAGAGGATGGCAAGGAACTTTCTGGTTGCCTGGGGAGACACCAGAACCCAGGTGAGGGAGCAGGATGGGCTGGGGGAACCCAGGAGGAGGGGAGTACTGAGCTTTGGGTTCTGGGCTTCAGTATTGGGAGTGCCTGGGACATGGGCTGGGAGTTCCAGAGGAGAGGTTGTTGAGGAGGGAGGTGCTAAGGCTTGAGCTGCCGAAACCCTCCCCTGCCTGTGAAGAATCTGGTTCCTGCCTTACCCAAACCCCTGGCCAGGTCATGCACTGGAAGCAGGCTGGTTCCTGCTCCGTCACTCCAGCCAGAAAGGTGACCCCAAACTTCGAGCCCACATTATCGACAAGTTCCTATTGTTGCCCTTCCACTCTGGATGGGACCCGGAACATGGAGGCCTCTTCTACTTCCAGGATGTGGATGACTTCTGCCCCACCCAGGTGGGACAGTGCCCAGGGTTATGTGTTACTAGCCCTTTCTAGGACCTGGGAGATGGGTGCTGTCATCATCCTTGTCTTATAGAAAGGACCCAAAGTTATGTGTTACTAGCCCTGTACTAGGACTTTCTGACCTGGGAGATGGGTGCTGTCATCATCCTTGTCTTATAGAAAGGACCCAGGGCTAGATTTATTTTATTTTATTTATTTATTTTGAGACAGAGCCTCAAGCTGTTGCCCTGAGTAGAGTGCCGTGGCATCACAACTCACAGCAACCTCCAACTCCTGGGCTTAAGTGATTCTCTTGCCTCAGCCTCCCAAGTAGCTGGGACTACAAGCGCCCGCCACAACCCCTGGCCATTTTTTGGTTGTAGTTGTCATTGTTGTCTGGCAGGCCTGGGCTGGATTCGAACCCACCAGCTCTGGTGCATGTGGCTGGCACCCTAGCTGCTTGAGTTATAGGCACCGAGCCCCAGGGCCAGATTTAAACTTAGAGGCCAGCTCTTAACATCTGTGCCACTGGATCCCAACCCCATGTCACATAGAGCCCTTTTGGGAGTGTGTACAGATGCTGATGTTCAAACGTACATCCCCTTTGGAGTCTGATGTCTGTGAAATTCTTTCCAGGTGATTCTAGCGCATTGACAGCCAGGAGTGCAATTACCCCTATGCTTTGTTGCTTCCGACTGTGCTATGATCCTGCCAGAGATCTGGAGACCGTGGCTGTCTCAGCCATGGGCAAGGGTTTTAAGGGACTTAAAGACAGATCAACTAACAAGACAGACAAGCTAAAGGGGAGCCCACCCCACCCTTCTCCTTTTATTTTTATTTTTATTTTTTGGAGACAGAGTTTCACTTTGTCACCCTCGGTAGACTGCCGTGGCATCATAGCTCATAGCAACCTCAAACTCCTAAGGTCAAGAGATTCACTTGCCTCAGCCTCCTAAGTAGCTGGGACTACAGGTGCCCGCCACAATGCTCGGCTATTTTTAGAGGCGAGGTCTCGCTGTAACTCAGGCTGGTCTTGAACCTGTGAGCTCAGGCAATCCACCCACCTCGGCCTCCCAGAGTGCTAGGATTACAGGCATGAGCACCTGTGTCTGGCTTACCTTTGTCCTTTTAGAAGGCATGGTCAGGAAGTTCATCCCATTCTGAGGAACCCTAGGGCCCCTCAGAGTGCTTAGGCCAGTTGGAGAATGAGCTAGGTCAGGAAAGATGGGGGGAGTGTCCTGCTGAGAGGGCTGTGGGGTGGGAGGGAAACCCAGGGCTCTCAGATGCCTGCCTCTGCTCTGCTTTCAGTTAGAGTGGGCCATGAAGCTCTGGTGGCCACACAGTGAAGCCATGATTGCCTTCCTCATGGGCTACAGTGACAGTGGGGACCCTGCGTTGCTGCACCTTTTCTACCAGGTGGCTGAATATACCTTCCGCCAGGTGAGTGCTGCCTCCTTGTCCCCTCTAGAGGCTCAGGCACTGGGTAGAATGCAGGGAGAATCTCTTGCTCCAGCCTCCTCATACCCCCTCACTGGAGACAGTCCCTGAGCTCGTTGGAGCAGTCCTGGAGAGCCAGTACCTTTAGTTCCATCAAAAAATGAAGCCTCTGGCTCGGCGCCTGTGGCTCAACAGGTTAAGGCGCCAGCCACATACACCTGAGCTGGTGGGTTCGAATCCAGCCTGGACCTGCCAAACAACAATGACGGCTGCAACCAAAAAAAATGGCCGGGTGTTGTGGTGGGCACCTGTAGTCCCAGCTACTTGGGAGGTGGAGGCAAGAGACTCATTTGAGCCCAGGAATTGGAGGTTGCTGTGAGCTGTGATGCCACAGCACTCTATCCAGGGTGACAGCTTGAGGCTCTGTCTCAAAAAACAAACAAACAAAAGAAAACGAAGCCTCTGCCTGGTCAGATGCAGTAGCTCACACCTCTAATCTTACCACTCTACGAGGCCAAGGCAAGTAGATTTCCTGAGCTCAGGAGCTCGAGACCAGCCTGAGCTATAGCGAGACCCTGTCGCTAAAAAATAGCTGGGTGTTGTGGTGGGCGCCTATAGTCCAGCCACTTGGGAGGCTGAGGCAAGAGAATTGCTTAAGCCCTGGAGTTTGAGGTTGCTGTGAGCTGTGACGCCACGACACTCTACCAAGGGTGACATAGTGAGACTCTGTCTCAAAAAGAAAAAAGAAAGAAGGAGAGAGAGAGAGAGAAAGAAAGAAAAGAAAGAGGTGGCACCTGTAGCTCAAAGGAGTAGGACGCCAGCCCCATATGCCAGAGGTGGTGGGTACAAACCCAGCCCTGGCCAAAAACTGCGAAAAAAAAAAAAAAAAAATAAATAAAGAAAGAGTGAGTGAAAGAAAGAAGAGCGGGGGTTGTGGCAGGCAACGGTTGTGCCAGCTACTTGAGAGGCTGAGGCAGGAGGATCACTTCAGCCCAGGAGTTTGAGGTTGCTGTGAGCTATGATACCATTGCACTCTAGCATGGGCAAGAGTGAGACTCTATCTAAAAAGAAGAAGAAGAAGAAGGGCTCAGCTTCTGTGGCTCAAGTGGCTAAGACGCCAGCCACATACACCCAAGCTGGCTGGTTCGAATCCAGCCCAGAGCCCACCAAACAACAATGATGGCTACAACCAAAAAAATAGCCAGGTGTTGTGGCGGGCGTCTATAGTCCTAGCTACTTGGGAGGCAGAGGTAGGAGAATCGCTTGAGCCCAAGAGTTGGAGGTTGCTGTGAGCTATGATGCCATGGCACTCTACCCAGGATGATGGCCTGAGGCTCTGTCTCAAAAAAAAAAGGAGAAGAAGAAGCCTCTGCCATTCTAGAGCTCTCATTTCGGGGAGGGGGCAGTATAAAGAAGCAAATAGGCAAATATGGGTGGCAATGAATGCATGGAAGAGAGAAAGCAGGTGAAATGGGACTGGGTACTTCGTCCTGTGGGGGACCAGGGAAGACCTCATGAGTGGAAGTAGGGGGCACTGAGCAGAGACCTGAGTCAATCAATGGAGCAGGACAGGGGATGTGCCTGAGGGAGGCACCTGTCTGACCTAGAGCCCAGCAAGGAGGCCTCCCAGCCTTGGAAGGATGGCAGGAAGCCTAAGGCTTGAGGGCAAGCAAGAAGGATAAGGGGAGGGGCAAGGGTTGCCTGGGTCCTGAACCTTTGGGAGGGGAGGTGGTAGGGAACAGGGCAGAAGCCAGGAGAGTAGAGGAGGCTGTCAGTGCCATCCCAGCCAGTGAGGTCTTCTGGGGATGGGAGCTGGGGGCAGAAGGTTTGAGTCTGGTTGAGCAGCAGTGGGATTTCTGAGTTCAGAGGGAGAGGTCTGGGCTGTGACAAATGCTTAATTATCATAATAATATAGCTCAGGAGACTGAGTTGGGACGTTCCTAAGTTCAAGCCCAACCTGGGCAAAAGCAAGCCCCTGTCTCACAAAAAAAAAAAAAAAAGCAAAGCAAAGGAAAAGAATATAGATGATACCAAGAGCTATGAGGCAAAGTACACTTTGAGAAGAAGAGGAAATAGGAGGCCCAGCAACAGAGGCAAAAACCAGTTGTGAGGTAGGAAGGAAACAGCCAGGGGCCCCCAGAAGCCCAAGTGTTAAGAACAGAGTGAAAAACTGTGCTGACTGTTGCCAGGGCAGGGCACCTAGTGGTGACAAGACCTGGGTAGTGAATGAAGATCTGGGATATGTTTCTGAAGCTACAACTCTGACCCATTCTGTTGGTAACCCGGATATTGGGAGGAAGGTCCATGGGCTGCAAAACCTGGGGGGAAATTGTATTTGTATTTGTACTAACCTCTAACAGAAATCTATTTATAATGGAAGCAACAAACCACAGTGGTATTAGTGCCTGGCTTTGTCACCAGTAGAAATCCCAGATGTGTTCATATGACATTGCAGTTGAAGAGACGTCTCCAAGCATCACACGTGCTCATTACTATTTCCAAACCACATGAGTCATGAGACCTCTAGCTACATCTTTTTTTTTTTGAGACAGAGCCTCAAGCTGTCACTCTGGACAGAGTGCCGTGGCATCACAGCTCACAGCAACCTCCAATTTCTGGGTTCAAGCGAGTCTCCTGCCTCTGCCTCCCAGGTAGCTGGGACTACAGACGCCCGCCACAACGCCCGGCCATTTTTTGGTTGCAGCTGTCATTGTTGTTTGGCGGGCCCGGGCTGGATTCGAACCCGCCAGCTCAGATGTACATGGCTGACGCCCTAGCCCGTTGAGCCACAGGCGCCGAGCCTCTAGCTACATCTTAATATTGAAAGCATTTATGAAGAGCCACCAGTTTTTTTTTCATTCTTTTTTTTTTTTTTTTGAGACAGAGCCTCAAGCTGTCACCCTGGATAGAGTGCCGTGGCATCACAGCTCACAGCAACCTCCAACTCCTGGGCTCAAGTGAGTCTCTTGCCTCCGCCTCCCAAGTAGCTAGTAGCTGGGCCATTTTTTGGTTGCAGCCATCATTGTTGTTTGGCGGGTCCGGGCTGGATTCGAACCCGCCAGCTCAGGTGTATGTGGCTGGCGCCTTAGCCCGTTGAGCCACAGGCGCCAAGCCTTTTTTTCATTCTTTAAGATTAATAATTATTAGTTAATTTCAGGGTGCAAACCATTAAGTTATAAAATTTACACATGACAGGTGAAAGAGTTTAATTGTGTCCTACACCCAGGGTGTGTGCCATATATTCATACATTGTACCCATTGGGTGTGAAGCTGATGAACCCTCCTCTCCCTTTTTTTTTTTTTTTCAGATAGAGTCTCACTCTGTCACCCTAAGTATAGCACCATGGAGTCACAGCTCACAGCAACCTCAAACTCTTGGGTTTAAGGGCTCCTCTTGCGTCAGCCTCTCAAGTAGTTGGTACTACAGGTGCCCACCACACCACCTAGCTAGTTTTTCTATTTTTAGTAGAGACAAGGTCTTCCTCTTCCTTAGGCTGGTCTTGAATTCCTGAGCTCAGACAATCCACACATCTGGGCCTCCCAGAGTGCTAGGGTTAGGGTTACAGGTGTGAGCCATCCATGCACCTGGCCTTCCTCTCTCTTTTCTTGAGTTTGAGATTTTTTCTCAGGTGGGTCTGTGACTGTTCATCTTGTAGTTTCAAATTGGTATTGAGTACATGAGATGCTTGTTTTTCCAATCTTGTGATAATTTACTTAAGAGAATGTTCTTCAAATCTGTCCTGGTTATTACAAAGGATGCAAAATTTCCATCTATTTTTAGGTATACTATTCCATGGTATACATGTACCACAGTTTACTAATCTGTTCATGTGTTGGTGGGCACTTGAGTTGTTTCTACATGTTTGTGATTGTGAACTGAAGGAAGAGCCATTGGTTTTAACTCTATAAAACAACATTGAAAGAATACATTTGTAGCAAGGTACAGATGACCTTAAACAGTTGCAATAGTTATAATCAACATATAGTAAATCATTATGCACTAACCAACATAACAGAATACAGAAAGTAAAATTCAGACATCCAAGGAAAAACTGGACAGAAAGGCAATTAATGTGGGAAGTATAAACATTCTTCATTATCTTCCTGTGTCAGAGCAGACAGTCAAAAAGGAGTTGAACAGTGTAATTTGAAAGATATAATGAATACATACAAAACTAGTTTTACCCACTACAAAGAAGAATACAAACTCTTATAGGCCACAATAGTAGATGTCAACGTAATTGATTTCTTCTATGATCCTTCTAAGAAGGAGTTCAACTGATAACCATGGGACAGGTGTCCGATGGGATTCAAGCAGGAGAAAAGGAAGGAGTGCAGAATGGGTCAACTGAGCTGCTGTTCTCCATATTAGAAGCAGTTGGGCACAGGGGTAGAGGGAGGGTAAGATGTTTTCCAGACTCATGGGGATCAAGGATAAGAGTCAGCTCTTGGTTCCAATGTGTACAGTCTAATCTACTGGAAGACAGACCTGTCAAGCAGGGGGACAGGTGCTCCAGAGGAGTTACTTAAAAGTTGCATAGCAGGCTCAGCGCCTGTAGCTCAAGTGGCTACATACACCAGAACTGGCAGGTTCGAATCCAGCCCGGGCCTGCCAAACAACAATGACAACTACAACGAAAAAATAGCCGGGCGTTGTGGCGGGCACCTGTAGTCCCAGCTACTTGGGAGGCAGAGGCAAGAGAATTGCTTAAGCCCAGGAGTTGGAGGTTGCTGTGAGCTGTGATGCCATGGCACTCTACCCAGGGCGACTGCTTGAGGCTGTCTCAAAAAAAAAAAAAAGTTGCATAGCCATTCATCTTGTTCATGAGGGTTCTTTGTTTCTTCAATTGTATTGAAGTACAACTTAGACATACTAAAATGTATCCGTTTTAAGAGTTCATTTCAATGAGTTATGACAATGTCTATACCTATGAAGCCATCACCACAATCAAGATAGGGAACGCTTCTAACATCCTGGAGCAGTTATTTTATTTCATCTCACAGCCTACAGGCCCTTCCCCAATCAGTTATACCACTGCAGACTTTTTCCTGCCTCCCATCCCCTGCTTGCATCTTGTTCAGGACACGGCTTCGCGATTAAGAGCACTGGTTCTGGAGCAACGTTAACTGGGGTCAGTCCAGGCTCTGTTCCCAGTAGCTGTAAAGTGGGGACGAAGAGCGTCCCTTCCCCAGGCCATGGCATCTGGGCGGGTCCATCAGGCGCTAGCTGTCATTGTTGTCATTCCAGTTTCGCGATCCTGAGTACGGAGAATGGTTTGGTTACCTGAACCGGGAGGGAAAGGTTGCCCTCACCATCAAAGGGGGTCCTTTCAAAGGTGAGTAGGGTACGGGGCGAGGCCACAGGGGCTCGTGGCACTCCACTCCCGCTGGTCCTCTTAACCACCCACCCGCCTCTCCTGTCAGGCTGTTTCCACGTGCCGCGGTGCCTAGCTATGTGCGAGGAGATGCTGGGCGTCCTGCTAAGCCGCCCCGCCCTGGCGCCTGCCCCCGAGGCCCGTTCCCTGCCCACTGTCCCCGCCCGCCGAGGCACGGAATAAAGCTGAGTCTGCTCCACCTGCCGGTGTACGCGCGTCTGTGGGCTCCCGGGAGGGGACGGCCACGGTGCCGCACCGTGCCACCCGGCAAGACCCCCACTCCCAGGACCGGCGCCCCGCCCCAGACGGAGATCATTGGCCGAGCGGTCCAGAGGGTGGGCTCCACGGCTGCACACTTCCGGCCGGTGTCCGGCTCGGCGCGCACCGCCCCTTCCGCCCCCGCCCCCGCAAGCCCGGCCCCAGCCCCAGCCCCAGCCACAGCCCCAGCCCCAGCCCCTGCCACAGTCCCTGCCTCGGCCCTGGCTGTCTCGGCATCGCTTTGGAGCGCGGCGGCAGCTGACTGCGCGTTCATCACCCGCTGGGACCCGCGACCCAGCCGCAGTTATGAACATCCGCAATGCGAGGGTGAGGGGCCGGGGAGGGAGGCTGTCCGCGCCGCGTGGGCGCCGGGCCCGGTGTCTGGGTGCGCATGCTCCCGAGGGCTCCGACAGTGCCCGGCCCTGTGTCCCTGCGTGCCTGTGGCCGCCTCACGCATCGAGCTGCCAGCCCCAACAGGGGCCCGGCCGAGCTGGGGCGCAGGGCCCGGAGTGCGAATGCCTCCTGTTCTGGTGACGTCTGGGCCCGGCGCGTGCACTTCTTCCTGGAACGGACGAGTTCTGCACAGCGGCTGTGCTCAGGCCTGTGCACACTCGGATATTTACAGCGCCTGCCCAACCCCGGGGGAGGGGGCTGAGTAGCCTAGGAGCAGAACTCTTTAACCGGCTGAGGCCAGTAGTCACTGGCCGCGGACTGACCGCATTCCACTGCCCACTCCCTGCAGCCAGAGGACCTGATGAACATGCAGCACTGCAATCTCCTCTGCCTGCCCGAGAACTACCAGATGAAATACTACTTCTACCACGGCCTGTCCTGGCCCCAGGTGGGCAGCTTTGAATCTCAGGATGGGGGGAACCAGGCCAAGAAAATCCAAGTTGTCCAGGGAATAGTGGGCGAGGCCATAAGAGCCCAGGGGGGCTGTTTGGCTGAGTAACCAGGGTGTTTTCCAGCTGACTGCAGAGCAGGGACAAATGAAAAGGAAGTGCCTGAAGGAAGTGTGGAATAGGGACAGGATTCCACTTCGTGTCTGTCTTCTTCTGGGTCAAGAACTAGACACAGCGTGCGTGGTATGGGGGAAACTAAGTCACTTAGCCTGAGGTCATGAGCCATCACAGAACTTACCACTCACACAGTTAAGAGGCAAGCATTGGGACCAGGTGCCCTCCAATGGCTTTTCCAGTTCTAACATGGAGCTGTTTTCTGACTCCCTTTTCTCTTCATCACCAGCTCTCCTACATTGCTGAGGATGAGAATGGAAAGATTGTGGGGTACGTCCTGGCCAAAATGTGAGTCACCTAGGAGGAGGAGGGAAACCCAGTGTTTGGGGACGGGGGCGACACCACATATATCTGGTGGATGCTACTGTGGGCTCATAGTCTTTTTATCCATATACTTTAAAGCTTACAGAAAAATTGAACAGAAAGTTTCTTCCCCTCAGTTTCCTCTGTTACATTTGTATGGTACATTTGTTACAGATGATAAACAAACAACACATTATTAAGGACTAAACTCATAGTTTAGTTACCACCGTGCTCTATTGTGTGCTCTATGGATTTGGACAGATAATAATGTGTTCACTTTTTTTTTGTAGAGACAGTCTTACTTTATCACCCTCGGTAGAGTGGCGTGGCGTCACACAGCTCACAGCAACCTCCAACTCCTGGGTTTAGGCGATTCTCCTGCCTCAGCCTCCCAAGTAGCTGGGACTACAGGCGCCGGCCACAACGCCCGGCTATTTTTCTGTTTTGGAGTTCGGCCAAGACCGGGTTTGAACCCGCCACCTTTGGTATATGGGGCCGGCGCCCTACTCGATGAGCCACAGGTGCTGCCCACACTTTTTTAATTAATTTATTTATTTTTATGTAAATGGACTGTTTATGGAAAATTCACTTTATTTTTTAATTTCTTTTTTAAGACAGAGTCTCATTTTGTCACCCTTGGTGGAGTGCCGTGATGTCACAGCTCACAGCAACCTCAAACTCCTGGTCTTAAGCAATTCTCTTGTCTCGGCCTCCTAAGTAGATGGACTACAGGCAGTTGCCACAACGCCCAGCTAGTTTTAGAGACGAGGTCTCACTCTGGCTCAGGCTGGTCTCAAACCTGTGAGCTCAGGCAATCCATCTGCCTTGGCCTTCCAAGTGCTGGGATTAAAGGCGTGAGCCACTGTGCCCGGCACGTGTTCACTTTTATGTTGTCTACCCATTCATCATTTCCTCCTCCTCTGGCAGCCACTGTTGTTCCACTGTCTCCATACTTTTGCCTTTTCCAGAATGTCACATAGTTGAAATCATGCAGTATGTATAGCCTTTCAAGACTGGCTATTTTACTTAGTATTTTTTATTTTATTTATTTATTTATTTGAGTCAGAGTCTCACTTTGTCATCCTTGGTAGAGTGCCATGGCATCATCGCTCACAGCAACCTCAAACTCTTGGGCTGAAGTGTTGCTCTTGCCTTAGCCTCCTGAGTAGCTGGGACTACAGGCACCTGCCACATATCCAACTATTTTTTAGAGACAGGGTCTTACTCTTACTCAGGCTGGTCTCAAACTCCTGAGCTCAGGCAATCCACCCCGCTCAGCCTCTCAGAGTGCTGGGATTACAGGCGTGAGCCACTGTGCCCAGCCTACTTAGTAATAATTCATTTAAGCTTGCTCCTTACCTTTTTGTGACTTGATAACCCATTTCTCTCTCTCTCTCTTTAAATTTTTTTTCTGGAGATAGAGTCTCACTCTGTTGTCCAGGCTGGAGTGCTGTGGTGTGATTACGGCTTACTGCAGCCTCAAACTCTTGGGCTCAAGTGATCCTCCTGCCTCAACCTTCCAAGTAGCCAGGACTACAGTTGTGCCCTACCATGCTTGGCTAATTTTTTTAGTTTTTGTAAGGGGAGGGTCTCACGATGTTGCTCAAGCTGATCTTGAATTCTTTTTTTTTTTTTTTGTAGAGACAGAGTCTCACTCTGTCACCCTCGGTAGAGTGCCGTGGTGTCACACAGCTCATAGCAACCTCCAACTACTGGGCTTAGGCGATTCTCTTGCCTCAGCCTCCCAAGTATCTGAGACTACAGGCGCCCACCACAATGCCCTGCTATTTTTCTGTTTTTGCAGTTTGCTGAGGCTGGGTTTGAACCTGCCCACTTCGGTATATGGGACCGGCGCCCTACTTGATGAGCCACAGGCGCCACCCTGATCTTCAATTCATAAGCCTCAAGTAATCCTCTCAACCCAGCCTTCCAAAGTTCTGGGATTTCTTTCTTTCTTTTTTTTTTTTTCTGAGACAGAGCCTCAAGCTGTCACCCTGGGTAGAGTGCTGTCGCATCACAGCTCACAGCAACCTCCAACTCCTGGGCGCAAGTGATTCTCCTGCCTCTGTCTCCCAAGTAGCTGGGACCACAGGCACTCACCACAATGCCCAGCTATTTTTGTGGTTGCAGCCATCATTGTTGTTTGGCAGGCTGGGGCTGGATTTGAACCACCAGTTCAGGTGTATGTGGCTGGCACTTTAGCAACTTGGGCCACAGGCGCCGAGCCTAGGTTTTCTTTTTATCATAGGACAATGTTTTATCAACACTGCGTGTATCTGGTAGATGGTACCTGGGGATTTTCTTTTTTTTAGGGACAGAGTCTCAGAATTTTGCCCAGGCTAGAGTGTAGTGGCTCTTCACAGGTATGATCATGTCACACTATGCCTTGAATTACTAAGCTCAAGTGATTCTCCTGCCTCAGCCTCCTAAGTAGCTGTGACTACTGGTATGCACCACTGCACTTGGCATGCATGGGGTTTTGAGGCAGCAGAAAGTGACAGGATCACCTGCTCTGATCTAAGAGGTTCACAGCTCTTCCCCAGCACAAGTCTTGGGCCAACCAGAAGAAATTTGTGTGCTTACTCAACACATGTGCTGGGGTATGGCTGTGTGTCTACCAGGTTCCTTTCTAGCTCTCTCCTTTCTCCTCTAGGGAAGAGGACCCAGATGACGTGCCTCACGGACATATCACCTCACTGGTATGTAGGGTCCACCTAGGCTCTGGTCGGGGTGGAAGTGAGGGATAGTCGGGGCAGCCCTCAGGGTCCCACCCTCTTCCTACCCTTCTCCTACCAGGCTGTGAAGCGTTCCCACCGGCGCCTTGGCCTGGCTCAGAAGCTGATGGACCAGGCCTCTCGAGCTATGATAGAGAACTTCAATGCCAAATATGTCTCCTTGCATGTCAGGAAGAGGTGGAAGCCGGACTAAGGGGAGGGAGAATTGGTAGAGGGGAGGGGGAGGAAGAGATACTGTCTACTGTCTTGATGGGGGTCTTGGGATGCCTGGGCTTTTGGAGATCTGGGAAGTGGGATTAATGGGAAGGGGGCACCAGGAGGAAGGGCAGGACCTGGACATGCTGTCCCTGCCTGGCCAAGTCTGTGCAGCTCAGCAGTGCCTTATTCCCCTGCAGTAACCGGGCTGCCCTGCATCTCTATTCCAACACCCTCAACTTTCAGTAAGTAGATCTAGATTTTCCTAATGTGCTGAGATGTCTGACCCATGTCTGACCCATCAAGGCAGCTGAGAAGGACTGAGCAGTCTTCCAGGCAGAGGGGTGGGGGTGGCTGAGAATGGGAGAGGCTGTGGAGCCTAGGCACTACCAGGATACTTCTTCCACACTGGATGGGTGTTGATTGAAGAGCTAGCATGGAAATGGCACCTGCCAGCTGAAATGTGCTCAGTATATGTTGTCATAGGGAGGAAGTATGGTGGGCCTGCTGGGGCAGGTGTGATGGCTGGGTGCCATCTGCAACTGGTGAAGCACAGTGTGGTGAGGAGTTACTAGTGAAAGTCTTGGAGAGAGAGGTGTGGGCCAGGGACACAAGCAGATGCTAAGGAGCAGGACTCCAAGGGACCAGGCACCTTAGAAGCCTCAAGCGAGAGGAGAAGAGTGGAGAAGAGCCATCAGCAGTGGCCCCAGCTGGCCCTGTGGGTGGGGCAGTTCTGCTCAGGAACTCAGGAGGCTCTGTGTGCTCAGCCTATGGGACAGAGATCTGGCAGTGAGTTGGTGTGCCCACCTGACAGTGGCAGAAAGCACCTGAAAGTGAGGCTGGGGTTTGTTGGCTGAGGAGGGCCCACTGGGGGATGAAGAAGAGGGTCTGCTGGGACGGGCAGTGGCTTCCAGGCAGGGTGTGTAGGGGCAGGATGGTTGACCTGGATGAAGACGTCTCAGGGCTGGTAGGGCCCTTCTAGGTCAGCAAGCCCAGCTCTCCCTACAGTGGCATGATCACTCACATCTGTGTATATACTTTCAGTGCTACCGAGGGGTGATTGCCCTTGAACAGAGGCCACAGCCCTCCTTCCCCTGTCTGGTCTCTATTGCTAAGCAGAGGAATTGGCTGTGTGCTTAGTAACTGATGGGCAGTGCAGGGAGGGAAGGGGTGACTTCAGGTCTTCAGCTCACAAGAAACCACTGAAATAGATCCATAGTGGCCAGGCTAGGGGCACAGAATGGTGGCAGAACCAGGGTAGGGGTGGGGAACCACTGGGCACTATTTACGGGTGGGCTTTGTTAGAGGAGAGGGAAGGCAGTGTTAAAAGTGAAGCTACTGGAAAAGAGTCCTTTTGGGCTGGCTTGCTCTCTCAGGAAGGGCCCTTCAGGGAGAAGACCTGACTCCATTAGCATAGGATACTAGGAGGCTGAGGACAACCTGCCCCCAGGTTTGGGTCTTCCTCCTCGCTCTCCACCCTCTGCCCCCAGGATCAGTGAAGTGGAGCCCAAATACTATGCAGATGGGGAAGATGCATACGCCATGAAGCGGGATCTCACCCAGATGGCTGATGAGGTAAGAGTCAGCTGGGCCAGGGTGACTGTCCTTATGATGAAAAGCAAGGCAGGTAGGCACTTGGGAGCCTTGAGATAGGAGGAGGCCCACAGTGGCTGGAGGTGAGACTGACTTTGGGTGCCAACCCTTGTGGCTCCATTGCTGGAAGTCATGGCTTCTCTTCACCTAATTTCCCTAAACTGTCAAGTGGGAGGGGGGCCTGGGCTGTGCCTGAGGAGACCGGCCACCCAGGATTCTGTTGACTGAAGAAGCAGCCTGTAGATATGAGAGGCAGAGGGGACTTTCTAGAGAAGTGGGATGGCCATGGCCTGTCTGCTCAGGAAAGACAAAATGGGGTGCAGAGCAAGTCAGGGTTCTGCCCAAGGCTCCTGGGGAAGCAGGGCTGTTCAAGGGAATTAGCTCTTTCTCATGGGCTTCACGGCAGCCCCTGGAGGGAGGTATGATCACTGTCATTTAAAGGCATGGAAATAAGCAGAGAGAGAGAGAGAAGCTAGTACTCAGGCCAGAGCTTTCCACTCCGTCCTCAGTTTCCTGCCTTGGCCCTGCTGTCTTTCATTATGCCCCTCCCCCCAGCAAGTGATCCAGGCTCCCCTTGCCACCCTGGGAAATGTCTGGAAGCTTAGATCCTGTCTCTTTGCTCCTGCTTCTTCCTGGGCTCCTGGTGGCAGCTGAGAAGGCACTTGGAGCTGAAGGAAAAGGGCAGGCACGTGGTGCTGGGTGCCATTGAGAACAAGGTGGAGAACAAAGGCAATTCACTTCCAAGCTCTGGAGAGGCCTGTCGTGAGGAGAAGGGCCTGGCTGCTGAGGATAGTGGTGGGGACAGCAAGGACCTCAGCGAGGTCAGCGAGACCACAGAGAGCACAGACGTCAAGGACAGCTCAGAAGCCTCTGACTCTGCGTCCTAGAGCCTGCTGCATCCCTTCCTCACCCCATGAGCTTTCACAATAAATTTCACCGTGTGCCCCTGGGAAATTGGTGTGTGTGTGTGTCGTGTGTGCGCACATTTGGGGTGGGTCATTTCTCTTCAGAGCAACCTGCCAAGCTCAAGTAGAAGGGAAGAACTTTGTTAGGAATTTCAGCAGCTCTGGGCCTGGGTAAGGGCAAGATCTCTGCCTGGGATCCCTGCTCTGCCACTGCCTAGCTACTACTTTTCATCCTTATTAACATGTCAGGGTTGCTCTATGATCTCTCGGCCCCTTTTAATCCTCCAACACTGTGTTTTGAGGGGCAAGCCTGGGCTAGTCAGCTTCAAACCTCAAAGGTGGTTCTCCCATTCCTGGTGGCCTTTGTTGCCTATGCTTGGTCCTTGAGTAGTCCACTTCCAGCCCCTTTCTCCCTATTCACACCTGCCTTCAGCTACAACAGCTCCAATTCATACCCCTTGGGCTCCAGATGTGGATGTCCAGCTCCTCATTGGGGTTACCTACTTAACAGATGTCCTATCTGGGTAATGGCTCAACCAGCAATGTAATTGTTCAAGCCCTGTCAACTATCCTCGATTTCTCCCTCCCCTGCCACCCAAATGGTCAGCAAGTACTGTGTTCAACTTCCATAATACCTCTGACATCTGCTCCCTAACCTGAGCTCTCATTTGAAAATAATTAGACTTTTGGCTCGGTGCCCACAGCTCAGCAGTTAAGGCACCAGCCACATACACCAAGGCTGGTGAGTTCAAACCTGGCCTGGGGCCTGCCAAACAACAATGACCACTACAACCAAAAAATAGCCGGGCATTGTGGCAGACGCCTGTAGTCCCAGCTACTTGAGAGGCTGAGGCAAGAGAATCGCTTAAGCCCAAGAGTTTGAA
>CAUYRH010136278.1:0-18612 GCA_963574655.1 Perodicticus potto | reverse complement strand
ACAGCTTGAGACTGTCTCAAAATAAATAAATAAAGGATGGTTTAACATTCTTTGGTTATACTATATCAAATATTACTTTCAACATTTATGTTTTTTTTTTTTTATTAAATCACAGCTGCGTACATTAGTGCAATCAAGGGGTACAATGTGCTGGTTTCATATACAATCTGAAATGTTTTCATCAAACTGTTTAACATAGCCTTCATGGCATTTTCTCTCTTTTTTTTTTTTCCAGTGGTAAAATAGAATTTATTTACAGAAAATAATACAGAAAACACTAAAGCTCCTGGTAGAGAGAGAGAGAACTCAAGTGGGGAGAGAAAAGCTCTCTCTTGTTTCTCTCCCAGTCTTTCCCCGTCTCCCCCTTTAGGCTTTTAGTCTCGGGGTATATATAGGTGTATGGGTTCCTTGGCCAGGAAACGAATGAACACAATCCCTTCCGCCAGGGGCAAGGTGAATGAATGTATCAATGACGAACACAGTCCCTTCCGCCTGGGCAAAGTGAATGAATGTATCAATGAATAGACACAGTCCATTCATGGAATTGAGGACTAGGAAATTCACATGAAATTGACCTAGGCATAGGAAATGGGGGTTCCACATTTAGTCCTAAGTGTAAAGTGAAGGAGACACCAAGGCACAGGTGTATCCTTGGCAGTTGTCCGTATCCTCGGCAGTTGTTCGGCCTTTTTGGCTATTGGAGCCTCCGGTGGGGTTTGGAGGTCCCCCTCCTTGCCTGTCATCCAGCCCGCTGGTTCTTCAGCTGGCTGCCGCAGCACCGACACCGCCAAGGAGGATATCAAATATTACTTTCAATAAAACACAGCCTAGAGTTTGGAAATCGTTTTGTACAGAAAGCCTTTGTTGCATTTTGGGGGCTGGGGGAGGTGCCTTTTTTTTTTTTTGTAACAGGATTTGACCTGTAACTATTATTGAGCATTTTCTTAAAGGAGTTCAAAGCATTTTACAGGGATCATCTCATTTATCCCTCAAGAGTAAGGCAGAGGCATTATCTCCTCTACAGACTAAGAACACTAAAAGGCCAACATAGGTGGGGTGTTTGTTGCTGTTTTTCTAAGATCAAAAAGTAATTCTAGGGCAAAGCCAGATTTCGGTTTGACCTTGTTACGTGATGCTTCTGTAGCACCATAATACAATGTTGTTGCTTCCTTGGATCTATCCATGGCTATGCTTGGTGTTGAATATTTTCAGAGTTGATTGCTTATTCCTGATCCCTGAAAATGGGCGTTAAGATGCAGATATATATAAAAGAACCCCCCCTAAATCTTTCCTATCTGGAGTTAGGGTACAGTATAAACAGACAGGGAGAGGCATCTTCTTCCTCTCCTTTAAATCTTACTGCCTAGCCCTGTGCTGTCCAATAAAAAAATAATATGAACCACAGATGCAAGTCACACGTATAACTTAAAATTTTACTAGCATATCCAAAATATTGTCACTTCAATATATACTCAATATAAAATTACTGCTATATTTTACATTTTTCTTGTATAAATCTTCAAAATCTGGTATTTCTCACTTACAGCATGCATACATCAATTTGGACTAGCCACATTTCAAATGCTCAACAGCCACATGTGATTAGGGGAAATGCTTTTGGATAGCACAGGCCTAGAGCTCAGTAGCTCTTCCTTCAGACTGGTGTCATGTGAACTGAATGGGTATTAAGGGGAAAGGATCCTAGGTGATCCTGAAGAATCAACTTGCACGTGGGTAGTGACTAATAATAGCTTTGCCATTTCCAGATGCAAGGCTGTTTTAAGAGTTAGGGACTCAGGATATAAAAGACTGTAACCTCCCTCAGTGTGTCTAATACAGGAGGTCACTGCCAGGACCATAGTTCATGCCTTGTGTGAGAACCAGGTCTACAGAAACTGTCAACTTCTAGGGCTGGTTTTCTGGGGCGCTGGTATGTGGCCTGTGGAAAAGAGGAATCTTCTGAGGAAGAGGAAAGCTCTTAGAGGGGGAAGGCCACCTGACTAGGCACTTCTTGAGGGCAGAGGCTCCAGTGAGATGCTTCAGAAGGCCTCTTGTGGCCTTAGGCGGGGCCCTGGGGCCGGCCTGACAACACGGTTGAAGAATGGATTCATGTGCTTCCACTAAGTGCTCCCAGGGATGGGGAGTGGTGTCAGCGCCGGGGCCCCAGCCCGCACCCCGAGGTGGCTCCAAAGCCGCAGGTGTGAGGGGCGGGTCCAAGGCTCGGCCCGCGCCGCCCCATGTGACCCGGTCCGACATGGTGTCACCTCCTCTGGGGGTGGCGGCGGCGGTGGCGCGGCTTCAGCTCCGCGTCGGGCCGGCCCCGCGGCCGCTTATGGCCAGCCAAGGCCGCTCAGTGCCCCCCGGGAACGACGGGCCCGGAGAGGGCGGGGAGGCGCGGAAACTGCAGGAAGGGAGGGTCGCGAGGGGGAAGCGAAGGAAGGGGAAGGGGAAAGGCAGCGCAGGGCCAAGCGGAAGAGGAAGCGGGGTGGAAGGGAGGCCGGAGCCGCAGAAGGCGAAAGAGGCAGCTGGGTCCGGGGCTGAGGCACTAGCGGAGCCAGGCCCGGGGGAGGAAGGAGAGGGAAGCGGAAGAGTGGAGGAAGGGGCCATAGGCATCGTAAAGGCAGATGAGGGGAGAGCAGGGAGAGGGAAAGGGGCACAAGGGAGAGACGATGGGAAGAGGGAGGAATACAGGGTCAGGTTGGGGCGGCGGGAAGACGCTAGGCCGGGGAGAGGACAGAGACGGGCGGGTCAGGCTTGGGGCGGCACCGCAGGGACAGGGGCGGCCATGACGGCGGCTGAGGAGGCGGCGGTGGCTCGGGAGTCGGCCGCGCGGCCGGCCGCGGGACCAGCGCTCTGGCGTCTGCCGGAGGAGCTGCTGCTGCTCATCTGCTCCTACCTGGACATGCGGGCCCTCGGCCGCCTGGCCCAGGTGTGCCGCTGGCTGCGGCGCTTCACCAGCTGCGATCTGCTCTGGCGCCGGATAGCCCGGGCCTCGCTCAACTCCGGCTTCACGCGGCTCGGCACCGACCTGTAAGCGCCCGCTCGTCCGCCCGCTCCCCGCCCCGGGCCGGCCCGCGTCCCGGGAAAGGGCGGGGCGCCGCGGCCTAGTCGGCCCGGGGTCGTGTCCATCACGAATTGCGAGGCCTACACCTGGCCTAGCCGAGAGCCCTTCCGAGCACCCTCGGGGATCCTACTGCCTGTGCTCTCCAAGGCCTCCCTCTGAGGACGCCTCCCAGGAGCATCCCTCAGTCAGCACCCTCCCCTGTGGGCGGCTCCTCACAATTAGCCTTCTTAGGCGCTCCCTCAGCTTTTAATTGTGTCTTTAGCAGACGCTGGACTGCCGCGCTTCCTCAGCCATGGAGGAGCGGGGGCTGGTCTGTGGTTCCTCCGTGTTTGGGACCACTCCATTCCAGGTCTAGGACCCAGGTCCACTAAGTGGTCTCTCAGAATGTTTCTGTGGTCATGTGTCCTCCTCATCCTCTCCTAAAGGTTGCCAAGCTACAGGGCTGAGATAAAATCGAATGTGGAGAAAAGGGCTCAAACCTTACCCCAGTGTCAGCTGAAGTTCATGACTCAATACAGGCAGAACGACACATAAAACGGTGCCTGCTTGAGGCAGGAGGCTGGATTAAATCTAGTTTGTGTACAAGTAGGCGTGGTATTGCAGTTTGGCCTGTTTTGGGTAGAGTCTCTTGACTGTGTGTGAATGAAAATCTTAACGACTTAAATGGGATTGGGGGAGTCTATGGAATTGAGGAAGTAAAAGCTTTCAGATTGCACCCTACTGTACCCAATTTTTTCCCCCCTAAAGGTGATTTTAATACAGTGTAACATTAAAGTTTTTTAAAACAAAAAACGCTACAATACACCTCTAAGCAACTATTTTCATTTTTAAAAACTTTAAGGTATACACTTTTTCCCCTTCATAGTTGCTGTCTTACTGATTTTAACAGAAGCATATTTATGGGCTGTACCATAATGAGGTTAAAAACATCCCTCTAATATTAAACTTTCAAATATTCAGCTTTTTGCTATTACAGATAACAACTAAATGAATAATGCATGGGGGGGTAAGAACTTTGAGATATAAGTCACATACTATACTGTACATTTTTCTTGAATTAGTTCCTTACAATAAAAATCTCAAAATGACATTTTTTGGATTGATGGTTATGCAAAGGTGTTGTAAAAAGTTACAGTGACATTAGCAAAGAATGATTGGACAAATTTTGTGTGAGAATTAAAATCTTTGCTCCTTTAGTGGGTATATAATGGTATTTCAAAGTTGTGTTATTGTGTCTTTTTTTTACCACAGGCCAGGATAAATATTTTCCCCTGTGTTTGTTTCACCTGTGAGATTGTTTCTACTCTTTGTCCATTTATCATGGGGTCTTGATGTTTTTCTTATAAATTTGGCACCTTATGGATCATAGATGTTAAATCCCAGTTGGCCATCTTTGATGCACATATCTTTTTCTCAGTCAGTCCTTTTCGCTTTGCTGTTTTTATCCTATAGAAGTTTTACACTTTAATCTATTAGAATCTGCCAGTCGTTTGTGATTTTTTTTTCCCCAAAGCTGAGAAATTTCTAATTCCTCCACAGACCTGATAAACTCCTTCTGTTTACTACTTGTTTTCTTTCTCACCCTCAGTAGAGTGCCCTGGCGTCACACAGCTCACAGCAACCTCCAACTCCTGGGCTTAGGTGATTTTCTTGCCTCAGCCTCCCGAGTAGCTGGGACTACAGGCGCCTGCCACAACGCCCAGCTATTTTTTTGTTTTACAGTTCGGCCGAGGCCAGGTTTGAACCCACCACCTTCGGTATATGGGGCCGGCGCCCTACTCAATGAGCCACAGGTGCGGCTCCCCTACTTGTTTTCTTATAATGTGGTTTTTAAGTAATTAACACTTTCATCAGTAATCACTTTTGATGCCAGATGTGAATTCAACTTATTTTTTTCCCTTAATGTCTGCTTAGTTATCACTACAAGTTTGTTAAATGATTATTCTTTCCCTTTGTTTTGGAAAGCTTTACTTTGTTATGTATTAAGTTTATATGTGTACATATATGTATATTGGATCTATGTCTGAACTCTCCATTTTGTTCCACTGATACATTTTTCTATTTCTGTACTATTTTAAAATTGTTTTTTGATAGAATCTAGTGTTTTTTAAGTTCAGATTAACCATGTGTGTGTGTCATGTCTATACTTTTCAACTCCCCACCAAAAAACATTCTGTGCCTTTTCCAGGATTTCTGTGGTTTTCATTATAAAGTTCTCAAATATCTGTTGTTGCACTTACTACTAAGTATTTCTAAATATGTTATGTGTATTTAGAAATGTTATGCATATTCATTTTTATTGGAAACGCTATCTCTATCAATATATTTTCTGGCTATTACTGGTGTGTAAGATTGCTATAATCTTTTATAAATTTTGAACTTGATCATTTTGCTTAATTCTTTATTCTAGTATAATTTCATTGATAATAATTCCTTAGGACTTTGGGCTTAGCGTCTTGTCACCTGTAAAAATAGCATTTTTTTCTTTTCCTTTCATAAAAGAATAATCTTCCAAAGAATATTACCAGTTGATCCATAAAAGAAGTTAGCTAAAATGACTGGAACCCATGGTGATCAACTCAGGTGATCCACCCACCTTGGCCTCTCAGAGTGCTAGGATTAAAGGCATGAGCCACCATGCCCAGCCTAAAATGGAAATTTTTTTTTTTTTTTTTTTTTTTTTTTTGTAGAGACAGAGTCTCACTTTCTCGCCCTCCGTAGAGTGCCATGGTATCATACAGCTCATAGCAACTTCCAATTCCTGGGCTTAGGCGATTCTCTTGCCTCAGCCTCCCGAGTAGCTGGGACTACAGGTGCCCGCCACAAGGCCCTACTATTTTTCTTTTGGCCGAGGCCGGGTTCGAACCCGCCACCTGCGGTATATGGGGCTGGCGCCCTACTTGATAAGCCACAGGCACCGCCCTAAAATGGAACTTTTTAATTTGCTTAGCTTCTCCTCTAGTCAGTCTGTATATAGCAAAAAAAAAAAAAAAAAAAGTGGGGATGGTTTGATTCAGAGGTGGTCAAAGACCAGGTGGCTGAAGACAGGGGTCAAAAACTCTCTTTCTTTTCTTTTTCTTACCAGCCAAGGCAGTTTGGTTTGCTTATCTCTTCTTATAGAGGTAGAATGAATGAATGGAAGAATTGATGTTTATCTTTGTTTCCTTTTCAAATGCTCTAAAAGAGAGATAGTGGGAATGCAGTCAATAGCAGTAGTAACAGCAAAATGAAAGTGAGTTTATAGTTTAAAGAACTCTGAGGGCGGGCGCCTGTGGCTCAGTGGGTAAGGCGCCACCCCATATACTGAGGGTGGTGGGTTCAAACACTGCCCCCGCCAAACTGCAACAAAAAAATAGCTGGGCGTTGTGGCAGGTGCCTGTAGTCCCACGGCACACTCTACCGAAGGCTAATAAGTGAGACTCTGTCTCTCAAAAAAAAAAACAACTTTGAGATTGTTAAATGAAGTTATGGCTTTATTACTTATTAGACTTGTGTTTTGATTCACAATAAGTCTCACACCTGTGTCCTGGGTGAGGCATCTCCGGCCTTCAGGGGAAGTTGTTTTCCCATAGCTCTTGATAAAGAACAAGGTCAATCCTTAGGTTTTCTGGGTTGAGGGAGAAGTTATATGTGTTACAGCAGGTGGAGCGGGTGTTTACCAGTGTGGTCTATTCCTGGACAGCTGCAGAGACTTAATAAGCCACGAAGAAGTGGTTGTCACCCCTGGAAGGAGAAAGTATGCATCCCAGTCTTGTTAAGGCATCAGTGAGTCTGGGCCCAAAGTACAGTAGGAGTATGGTTGCTTGGATAGTAGCAAGGCTATGATACATACTTGGGGCTGATTAACTGCAGACTGGATAAGTAAGATAACTTTTTATAAATAACCACATAAAACTTGATTTTATCAGGAACCACATAATCTCTCTGGCCCTGAGTTTTATTATCTATAAAGAATGAGAATAACATTGCCCAGTAAAATGGAGGTTAAATGTAGAGTGCTAGCTAGCACAGTGTTCAGCACTCAAATTGGTGTATTTTTTTTTTGAGACAGAATTTCACTTTGTCACCCTCGGTAGAGTGCCTGTTTGAGTGGTGTAGCGCATGGCAACCTCCACCTCCTGGGCTCAAGCAATTCTCTTGGCTTAGCCTCTTGAATAGCTGGGTCTACAGGCGCCCACCACAACACCTGGCTATTTTTAGAGACCAGGGTCTCACTCTTCTTAGAATGGTCTGGAACCTGTGAGCTCAGGTGATCCACCCACCTTGGCCTCTCAGAGTGCTATGATTAAAGGCATGAGCCACCACGTCCAGCCTAAATTGGAACTTTTTAATTTGCTTAGCTTCTCTTCTAGTCAGTCTGTATATAGCAAAAAAAAAAAAAAAAAAAAAAGTGGGGATGGTTTGACTCAGTGGTGGTGCCTAAAGACAGAGGGGGTCACAAACTCTCTTTCCTTACTTTTTCTTACCTGTCCTAAATGTTTTCAGAAACATGACAGCAGAACTTGTGGGTTTAGAGCCTGCACTGCCTGCTGAAGAGCCTCTTGATTCTCAGAAACACGAACTGCTAAGGTTTTCTGACCTTCCGGCCTAGGGCAAGCCCCTTCAGTTTGGCTGTTGCTAACTGATCACAGCTTTGTTGAGTAAGATGAACTGCTTTCGTTCCTTGTGATTTGCTAATGGTCTTATGCTTGTGCTTGAAGGCATTTTGGCCACTTTAAAACCATAAACAAATAATTTGCTTCCCTTTAGGCCTCTTGCCCAAACAATGAACACTAGTAGGTAGCCTGAGCATTTTTTTTTTTTTTTAAAGAGGACTCAAAGATAGTTCGAGTCAGTCATCTGACTTAAAATAAGTTTTGTTTGAAGGTTTATAAAGCCTGATGGAATGGTAACATAACTTGATTATAACAATAAAAGTCGAGGAAATGTTTCATACATCAATCTTTTAAATTTTCCCTAGAGTATGTGGCAAGCTAACTTAGTTCAGTTTATAAGAACAAAACAGTGAAATTCAGCCATCAGTTTATAATGATGATTTCATTCAAGACATAGTATGATTAGGGAAGAATAGAGGTTCTGTCTGTAAATTCTGATACTGAAAACTAACAAGAGCAAAGAATGGAAAGAAAAGTATCTTGCATGTAAGCCTTTTTCTCAAAAATATATTTTTGCCTGTCTTTTGTTAAAAACAGCGTATTTGATCTCCTTCCTCCCAAATTAAGTGCCTCATATTTTCAAACAGGAATTTTATTTTAAATATCCTTTGAGTAGTACCTGGGTGCTCTCTTACATATGCCTGTGATAGATTTGCCTAGAATTAATAATAGGTGCTTCAAGAGTGAGACTCCTAAGGTGTTTGTCCTGGCATGTACATTCATTCCTCTGGTGGAGTCCTGTAGCTTTGGAGCTCTTTGAGGCTGGGGGATTGGGGTATCTATTTCAGTGATGATTAACGTCCAGAGTGGTGAGATAGACACAGATAAGCAAAGTGTGTTTGTTTGTTTTAAAATGATTGTGCTTAAGAGCATTTTTTTTTTTTTTTTGGCCCAGAAAGCATAAAGTTTTCTTTCCTAATTGAATAGAGAAGCCTTGCTGACTGGTTACATTTAAGGCCCAAACTGATTTTTAGAAGACAATCAGCTCCTCCAAGTAGCTTAGGCTTTCTCCGTCATCTTTCTGACTTAGCTAGGGAGGAGAGTCACTTAGTTGTTCTGCAGATCCTTAAAAAGTTTCATATATTGGGCGGCACCTGTGGCACAAAGGAGTAGGGTGCTGGCCCCATATGCCGGGGGTGGTGGGTTCAAACCCAGCCCTGGCCAAAAAAAAAAAGTTTCATATATTGATATATTTATTGTCTTTAGCTGTTTGGGGAAGGCCTTATTTTTAATGCTTTCTGTGAGTTTATCATAGTATAATTTTGTTTACAGGCTCAAAATAAATAAAACAACACACTTGTGGAAGCAGGAAATGGTCTAGTGGCAGTCACTACCTCCAAATGCAAACTGAAAGAATGCAAGAGTCCTTTTAAGATTGCAAGAATGGTAGAAGCTGCTTATATCCTTTGCAGTCTTGAATGGTAGGGGATGAATTTCTAGCTGTCAAGGTAGAAAATGGAGAAACCCAAAGTTCTTATGATTTTCTTTCTTTCTTTCTTTTTTTTTTGAGACACAGCCTCAAGCTGTCACCCCGGGTAGAGTGCTGTGGCATCACAGCTCACAGCAACCTCCAACTCCTGAGCTTAAGTGATTCTCTTGCCTCAGCCTCCCAAGTAGCTGGGACTATAGGCACCCGCCACATACCCGCAGTTGTCATTGTTGTTTGGCAGGCCCCAGGCTGGATTTGAACCTGTCAGCTATGATGTTTGTGGTTGGCACCTTAGCCGCTTGAGCCACAGGCACCGTGCCAGTTCTCATTATTTTCTTTCTTCCTTTTTTTTTTTTTTTTTTTTTTTTTGAGACAGACCCTCAAGCTATCACCCTGGATAGAGTGCTGTGACATCACAGCTCACAACAACCTCCAACTCCTGGGCTCAAGTGACTCTCCTGCCTCCACCTCCCAAGTAGCTAGGACTACAGGCGCCCGCCACAATGCCCTGCCATTTTTTGGTTGCAGCTGTCATTGTTGTTTGGCGGGCCCAGGCTGGATTCAAACCCGCCAGCTCAGGTGTAAGTGGCTGGCGCCTCAGCCCATTGAGCCACAGGCCCCGAGCCAGTTCTCATGATTTTCAAGATGAACAGTCTGTAGAATGAATTCATACCAGAGGGTTTATTGAAAGTATTTTAATACTCTATCCTTTCAGTGTTTTGTGTCTAGAATCTTTACCATAGGTAAAGATTGTGCTTGAGCTGCTGAAATCCAACTGACAAAGAGGTCACTGAGGAAGCATACAGATTATGTTTTTGTTTTGTTTTTTTGAGACAGAGACTCACTTTGTTGCCCTTGGTAGACTGTCATGGCGTCATAGCTCATAGCAACCTCAAACTCTTAGACTCTCTTGCCTCAGCCTCCTGAATAGCTGGGACTACAGGTGCCTGCCACAATGCCCAGCTATTTTAGAGACAGGGTCTGTCTTTTACTCAGGCTGGTCTTGAACTCCTGAGCTCAAGCAATCCTTCCACCTCAGCTTTCCAGAGTGCTATGAGCAGGAGCAGGCATGAGCCACCCTTCCACCTCAGCTTTCCAGAGTGCTATGAGCAGGAGCAAGCATGAGCCACCCTGCCTGCTCCTCATACAGATTTTTTAAAGAATTATATTTGAGTGTTGGATGTAGAAAATAATTACTGTTGTGTGACAACCTCAACTCTGGGTTGGATTAGTTTCCAGTAATGGTCTAGTGTCACTACCTCCAAATGCAAACGGACTTATAACCATATAACAGGGAGAAATTCAGATAGATTCTTTTTGAGGCCAGGGTTCAGTAAATTTTGAGCTATAAGGTGAGATCAACTGTTTGAAAAAAGAAGGAGAAAATCGGGTTTTGAATTTTTGGTGAAAAGTGGTGTACCCTCTCCCTTCCTTGATCTACAGAAACTGAAAAAAAAATTTTTTTTTTGAGACAAACTCTATCATTCTGAGTAGAGTGTCCATCATAGCTCATAGCAACCTCACACTCCTGGGTTTCAGCAATCTTTGCCTCAGCCTCCCGAGTAGCTGGTATCATAGGTGCCTACTACAAAGTCTGGCTCATTTTTCTATTTTTAGTAGAGATGGGGTCTTGCTGTAGTTCAGGCAGGTCTCAAACTCCTGAGCTCAGGTGATCTACCTGCCACAGCCTCCCAGATTGCTAGAATTATAGGCGTGAGCCAGCTCACCTGGCCTAGAAACTAAACTGCCAGATTTTTGCTAAGCTTATGCAAGGTATATCAACCATCAGATGAGTCTGAGAATTCAAAGATTTATGTCTTGAATGTCCTTTATATTCAGCAGTTTCACTCAGATTTGAGTGGATTCAGATGAAACTCCAATTGTAAACAATAGGAGCAAGATGGTTGTTCTAACTAAGAATATGTTTATGAATTGTGAATCATGACTACTTAAAACTGAGTATAGGTCTATGTGGAGAAAGTTTCATTTACCTCTTGTTAGAATTTTGGCTGGCTTATTTCAACTTTGAGTGAGTTCTTCATTTTATCCAACCTGTTCACATTGCCCTCCCTGGAAGTCTGGGCCACCCAATGGGTCCCTGCTCCTCTTTAGCCCACAATTAATTGCCAGCACATTCTTTCTCCTTCCCCTTCTTTTTTGGTATTTGACATGAGCTCAAATTGCTGAGAAAGGTGACAACTGTGAAATGAAGATAGGGCTTGGAGACACCTTAAAAAAATACATGCAAAGGCCACTAAATGACAAGAGCAGACTGCCAGGCTCTTTCAAAACATCACCACGTCTGTTGACTTTCCATTCCTTGTCCACAGCACAAAATTGGAGGTCAAAGAATCATAGGAGTTAGAGATGGAAAAGACATTTGGGGTCAGCCAGTTCATTCCTCCGCCTTCTCCTGCCCCTGATTCCAAATCATTACTTACATTATATTTTCTCTCCTAGCTCTTGTACAGTTGTCATGGTCTTCACTCAACCCTGGCTGTCACCTTTGGGGAATGATGCTGGAAGTTCTGTCCAGTTTCTCCTCAGCAAAAAAAGATGTTGCCTCTGCCCCCCATTGACGTTTGTGAACTTCTTTGTTGGTGGTCTCAGCTGAGAGATTGAAGGCTAACTGAATTTCTCTGTTGCCTGATGATGGGGCTCTTTTCTAGACAGAATTGAAGAACAATTAGTGTATGATGATAATGGGCAAGGGATAAAGGGCTGAGGTACAAGGTAGCCATTGTTGAATTTTTTCCTAGACTTTTTTTCTAGGCATCTTGATCTAGAAGGGAATTTGTGTTTGTATAAAGTATGTGGTATTGGAACAGGTGGGAAGAAAGAGGAAATAACTTTGAATACTTGGTGCCCATAGCTCAGTGGTTAGGGCGCTGGCCACATATACCGGGCTGGCAGGTTTGAATCCAGCCCAGGCCTGCTAAACAATAGTGACAACAACAACAAAATAGCCGGGCCTTGTAGTGGGTACCTGTAGTTCCAACTACTGGGAGGCTGAGGCAAAAGAATTGCTTAAGCCCAAGAGTTTGAGGTTGCTGTGAGCTGTGATACCACGGTACTGTACCGTGGGAGACATAGTGAGACTCTGTCAAAAAGAAATAACTTTGCATAGGAGTTTGATAAGAAGACTAACTTTGAAGTTGTTTGGTGCATTAAACAAACAAATGGACAAATAAATACTAGTCCCCTGAAGCAATAGAGGATTGTTTTAAGTGTTACATGTTAGGGACGAGACAGTGGTGGCTTATTGTACAGAGCTTCAGTTTACATCAGATTAAGAGGAATAAATGGGCTGGAGGAAAGTATTTTGGATTGGAGACACTTTTGTGGTCTCCCTTTGCTTTAAAAAGTTAGAGAAAGAGAAGTCTTAGACTCACTGGCTTAAAATGGGGAATGGTCATTTTTAGAGGCAGCTTTGGAGGGATACCCCCTGCTCCCCCCTTTTGTTCCAGCAGCTGTTGGGAGCAGTCCGAAGGGGGTATTATATTTCTTCTGGTAACTCTGCCAAGAATGAGAGGAAATCCACAATCTGTGGGTTTTTTGGAGAGGGATGAGGATGGGATGGCAGATGATGGGACAGGGAAATTAAATTGTTTTATAGTAAATATGTTGAGATGCTTTTCCTGGAAAGCTGTTTCACTGAAAGAAATGATATTTCCCCTGCTCTCAAGTCCTCCTTTTTCTTTCTTCCTTGTAGTTCCAGCTTTGACCTCCCATTTTTCTTTGAATTTTCTTTTAGAAAGTCCATATTGAAAGGGTGAATTAAGATTCACGTATAGGTTGTGTGTGTGCTTAAGAGGGGACTTCCTGCAAAAGCGAGTGGCTATAGGAGAACCTCTCACTCATCTCTTTCCTTGGAGACAGTTTGACTTTATTGTAATGGCTTAGAAACTGGAGATGTAAGAACTTTCTGGGTGGCATGTGATTCATATTCTCCCCATCCCTTCATCCAGGCTGGGAGGGCACCAGGGATTTTGAAGTCTGGCCACTTGAGTTGAGGTTTTGGTGATTAATATGGAACACAGTTTCAAGATTAAAAACAATAAAAAGCAGCCTTAGGAAACAGAACAGTGTAATTATTTCTCACGTTTCAGATGCAGAATCCAGAGAAAAGTCATTTTAAAGGTATGGAAACAAAGTTCACATCTTAGTCTGCTATTGCCTAATTCATAATTCACTTAGAGGAAAGGCCTGTTCACAAAAAAATAGTGGTATCTTTCTTGCTGTTTACTTTTAGAAAGTGCTAGATCAGACTTTCTAAAAATTGTATTGTGGAATTCTTCAAAAACTAATTCTATAATTAAGTATGGGAGATACAATGTACTGTATCCCTTCTCTTGGGGATTGCAATGCCTATTAGCATATTAAAGCACTAAGAAATCTTGTGATACAGAGACCCGTTTAATTTTGTTTTAGCTAGTGTTGTCCAAAATGATTTTGACTATAGAATTCTTTTTTTCCCTGCTTAATTTCTTATAATGTCTTCCAGAACACACATACTGTCAAGTGCCCTGCAAATACAGAACCTGACTAATGGCAGGAAGAAAAGGATGTGAACATGGCCAAACTCTAAATCATAAGTTCATGCATATAAAAGACCAGAGTTATGCTCAGTGCTTTTGAAACTGTTTTGGACAGTTCTGAGTAACATATTGAGATACTTTATCTGCTCAGATTCCTTTCCTGTCCCTTTCTAACATAAGAATTTGGAGACTTTGGTTGAATTCTTGAAGATGTATATGTTACACATTTTTAGGAAAGGCCTTTGGAGCTACTTATGATAATGGGACTTGCCAAAGGGAGAAGCATACTTTAGGGAACTCTTGCTTAAGAATTTTCTTTTTCTGGCCGGGTGTGGTGGCTCACGCCTATAGTCCTAACACTGTGGGAGGCCGAGGTGGGTGGATTGCCTGAGCTCAGAGGTTTGAGACTAGCATGAGCTGGAGTGAGCCAGAGTGAGATCTTGTCTCTACCAAAAAAAAAAAAAAGGCGGCGCCTGTGGCTCAAAGGAGTAGGGTGCCAGCCCCATATACCAAAGGTGGTGGGTTCAAACCTGGCCCTGGCCAAAAAAAAAAAAAACAAAACAAAAAAAACAGGCGTTTGTGGCAGGTGCCTGTAATCCCAGCTACTTAGGAGGCAAAGGGCAAGAGAATCACTAAAGGAAGAAAGAAAAAAAAAATTAAAAAAAAAGAACAAACCTTCAAACTAAGATGAGTGAAAGCCAGTTTAAATTGAAAGCAAAATTATTTATTTATTTATTATCTTATTTATTTTTTTGAGACAAGAGTCTCATTTTGTCGCCATTGGTAGAGTGCCTTGGTGTCCCAGCCTGTCATAGCAACCTCAGTCTTTTGGGCTCACATTATCGTCTTGTTTCAGTCTTGAGTAGCTGGAACTATAGGTGCCCACCATGATGCCCGGTTAGTTTTCTTCTAATTTTAGTAGAGATGGGGTCTCAGTAATGCTTAGGCTGGTCTTGAACTACTCAGCTCAAAGTAAGCCACCTGCCTTGGCCTCCCAGAGTGCTAGGATTATAGGCATGAGCCATTGCCCTTAGCTGCTTAAGTATTTTCTAAGCAGTGTGTATCAAAATACCTGTCATGCTAGGTTCTCATTTTTTGTGTCAAAAACAAACTTTTGTATGATGTTAAAATTTTTGGGAGTACATTAAATTTCAGAAAATTGAAAAACCTGTCCATGATTATTTTTACTACTTACTTCTTTACCCTCTATTTGAATAGAACTGTTTACTGCCCTGACCTTGTTTTCTTATATTCTTTTTTTTTTTTTTTGAGACAGAGTCTCATTATGACACCCTTGGTAGAGTGATGTGGTGTCACAGCTCACAGCAACCTCAAACTCTTGGGCTTAAGCGATTCTCTTGCCTCAGCCTCCTAGTAGCTGGGACTACAGGCACCTGCCACAATGCCCGGCTATTTTGTTTGCTTTAGCAGGCCCCGGCTGGATTTAAAACCACCAGCGCCCTAATCACTGTGCTGTGGGCACTGAGCCTTTCATATATCCTTTGAGGTAAAGTTTATACATGTTTCTTTGAACATGTAATCTTCCCCTTTTTTTTTTGTAGAGATAGAATCTCACTTTATCGCCCTCAGTAGAGTGCCGTAGCGTCACACAACTCACAGCAACCTCCAACTCCTGGGCTTAGGCGATTCTCTTGCCTCAGCCTCCTGAGTAGCTGGGACTACAGGCACCAGCCACAATGCCCGGCTATTTTTCTGTTTTGCAATTCGGCTGAGGCCGGGTTTGAACCCGCCACCTTTGGTATATGGGGCCGGCGCCCTACTCGACGAACCACAGGCACCACCCTTGTTGTTTTGTTTTTGAGACAGAGTCTCACTTTGTTGCCCTCAGTAGAGTGCGGTGGCGTCAGAGCTCATAGCAACCTCAAACTCTTGGGCTCAAGTGATCCGCTTGCCTCAGCCTTCCAAGTAATTGGGACTACAGGCGCCAGCCACAATACCCAGCTATTTTTAGAGACAAGGTCTCTCTTGCTCAGGCTGGTCTTGAACTGCTGAGCTCAAGCAGTCTACCCGCCTTGGCCTCTAAGAGTGCTAGGATTACAAGCATGACCTCTTCACCCAGCCCAAGCTTCCTCTTACTTGCAGTAAGTTATATCATGGACCACACTGTGGCTTAGTGTATGAAATTTTTGTAAAAGTATGGATCATTAGTTGAACAAAAATTAATTTATAAATTGTCAAAATTTGATGGTGTATTTATTCAGGGTTCCTGTTATACCACTTGTTTGCAGAATGCTGGTTGAGAGCCACTTTCATTTTTATTTTTGTTTTTTTTAGAGACAGAGTTTCACTTTGTTGCCCTTGGTAGAGTGCTGTGGCGTTACAGCTCACAGCAACCTCCAGCTCTTGGGCTTAGGCGATTCTCCTGCCTCAGCCTCCTGAGAAGCTGAGACTACAGGCGCCTGCCACAACGCCCAGCTATTTTTTGTTGTAGTTTGGCTGGGGCTAGGTTCGAACCTGCCACCCTTGGTATATGGGGCTGGTGCCCTACTCACTGAGCTCTAGGCGCTGCCCAAGAGCCACTTTTAAAAACACTAAGAGGTTTGAGACTTGATTCTGTAGAATTTATGATTATAGTGAACAAACAGGATGCGTAGCTTTGAAAAGCTAGGTTTTACAATGCCTAAGTTTATAATAGGTTCAATATAAAAGTTCAGAGGACATGGAGAGGAATTTTTTAAAGGAGTCAAAGGTAGAAGCTTTACCTGGATCTTAATGGGTAAATTTGACTAGTCCCCAGAAGAGAGAAGCAAGCATTAGGGACAGAGGTAGGCTGGTCCTGGCACTGTGGGTGAAGGTATGGGTATATGAGTGAGGGTAGAAGAGATAAGCTTGCCTCAAGTCCAGTTACGAAAGGACTGGAAAGGTGAGGGTGAATGGGTAACATGGGTTGACACTTGGGGACCTTTCAAGGGAGGTATGGGTCAGCTAAGTTAGCTTCATGCCCTCCTGTGCATGGTTGTGTCTCATGCTGGCATGTTTCCTACGGTCTCACTTCATCCTGAATGTTGGGGCTATTCCCTGTTCCCTGGCCAGAGGGTAAGCAATCTGACATGTTATAATGATTTTTCATTGATTTTTTTTTTTTTTTGAACCTTAGTTATAGAGCTCTGCTGCTGAGACAGTGAAGGATTCAGTCTAATCCAAGTATAAATGAAGAGTTAGAAGTTTCTTGGGCTGCTTAAATACCTGTACATGAAATCCAAATTTTTAGGATTGGTAGAATAAGTGATGGGTACAGACAATATGGGTGAAAATCTGCTTTCTAAAGAGGAAGAAGATCAAAATAATAGACAATGTTAATTTAAATTCCAAGCCCTCAGCATCATTTTGTGTAGCTCTGTTCACCTCTTCTTGGCCCAGTGGCCCTTGACAGGGCCTCATTCTACAGTTGTTGATAGACACTTTCCTTCCCTGAGTTTCCAAGTCAGCAGATGTTATACTTATAGATATTGTGCCAGCCAAGCAGTTGGGCCAGATAGCTTACTGTGGGTGGGTGTTAGGTTGTTTTTGTTTAAAATAGGTCAGGCACCCAGGAATGCAAACTCCAATGGTTACTAAGTGTCAGAAAGCTGTGGGAGAGTGCCACTTGGAAAATTGAGCCTGAGGCAAGAGAAGGAGGGCTGAGAAAATGGCAGTTCAGCCAGGCCCATGAGCCAGGTTAGACATTCCTTCGTGTATTAACAGACATAGAGAGACTTATCGACAGGGCACTAATCATTTTTTTGAGGGGAGCACCCTCACTCTATTATCATTAACTGTGGGAGAAATGGCAGGCCATAGGCCGTTTCAAGAGTGGGAGCAAGGGTCCTTATCAAGTTCCACGGAGCATCTGCTCCTGTCTTCTCTCGTACTTTTCTTCTTGTGACTTGTTCTACTGACCCCCTTTGACTGGACAGTGGCAGGTCCTTACAGAGAGGGAGGGATACCTATTTTGAGAGAAAGGAGATTTTTAAAAATTCCTTTTGGTTTTTCAGATGTTGAAGGCAATAAACATAAAGATACACTTTGGCCAACAGCTAGGGATACTATAACCATTAAAGATGATTGGGCAAAATGGATGAATATGCTAAATTCTTAATTTGCTTTTAAAAAGTAGTGCTTTCTCAAGTCTAAGCCAAATAGAATTTTTTTTTTTTATTAAGTTGAAATTTGATTTGATAGACTACAGCCAAGTATTTTGATTGCATTGTTCATCTTGGGAGAGGATGCCTGCACCTGCTGTTTAGTAGCAGCTTCTAAAGTTCAACTTTGACAGTTTCTTGCTGTTGTGATCAAGCCCTCAGGGGAATGCTTTGACCCTTAGTAAAGAGTCACCAAATGGCAGTTAAGTGACTGGGAAGATGAGAGAAATGTCCTTCTTCCAATGCAGGAAATAGTTAATTCTTTTCCCCTTGTTTTCTTCCTGCTGTGATTCAGAATTTTCCATTTTTAGCTTCACTTCCACCCAATTAATTTTAGATCTATCTCAAGAGGCGAGGTGTCTCCTGCAAATGGGAGATACCATTTATGTTTGGGAGAGATTCTCAGATAAGACTTGATAGGAAAGTTTTTTTTTTTTTTTCATTTAGAGTTCAATTCTTTTAGTCTGTCCTATTAACAATCTTTTACCATCTTCAGTTCTTTATCTGTCTGGTAGTGTAGATTACTCTCTAGAAATGTGAAACCAGGAACCATATTCACCCAATGGAAGAATTCAGTAAAAGACTTTAGCCCTTTTTTTTTTTTTTTTTGAGACAGAGCCTCAAGCTGTCACCCTGGATAGAGTGCTGTAGCATCACAGCTCACAGCAACCTCCAATTCCTGGGCTCAAGCGAGTCTCCTGCCTCCGCCTCCCAAGTAGTTGGGACTACAGGTGCCCGCCACAACCCCTGGCCATTTTCTTGAACCCGCCAGCTCAGGTGTACG
>CAUYRH010136277.1:0-15795 GCA_963574655.1 Perodicticus potto | reverse complement strand
CCTTCCTCTCCCCTCCCCTCTCCTCTCCTCTCCTCCTCTTTTCCTCCTCCTCCCCTCCTTTCCTCTCTTCTCCCCTCCCCTCCCTTTCCCCTCCCCTCTCCTCTCCTCCTCTCTTTTCCTCCTCCTTCTCTCCTCCTCTTCTCTTCTCTTTTGGCAGGATCTTGCTCTTGATCTGTCATTCTAGGCAGAAGTGCGGTGGCATGATCAGAGCTCACTGTAACCTCAGACTCCTGGATTTAGGTAATCCTCCTGCCTCAGTGTCCTGAGTAGCTAGGACTACAGGTGTACCACCCTGCCCAGCTAATTTTTTAAATTTTATTTTGTAGAGTCAGGGTTTTGGTAGGTTGCCCAGGCTAATCCTGAGCTCCTGGTCTCAAGCGATCCTCCTGCCTCGGCCTCCCAAAGTTCTGGGATTACAGCCATGAATCACGAATCACTGTGCCTGGCCTTCTGTTTCTTTTATATACTGACTATAACATGTAGTAAATTATGAGGCTTGGGGAAGGGACAGGAGAATGTGAGTGATTAAAAGCAAATGAAAAACAGTAAAAATAGACTTACAAAATACCCAGATTTTGGAATTAGCAGACAAAGACTTAAAAGTAATTATATATGCATAAGGAAATGGAGGAAAAGATAGACAAAATGGGTAAAATAATGTGTAAATTTTGACAGAATTGGAATTTATAAAAATAATACAATATGCATTATAGAATATAAAAACAGTAAGTGAAGCTGAGAACTCAGATAGTTTTGAGAGTAGCTCAGCCTGACCAAAAAAGAAAGATAAATGAGGGTGAGAACAAAACAACAGAAAATACTCAAAATCAAAGCACAGATACCAAAAGAATGGAAAGAAAAAAACTGAGTGTAGGAGACACATATTTGCAACTGCAATGCCAGAAAGATAAGAATCAGAGAGACCGTGGCAGAAGCAATTGTTGAAGAGATAAGAGTTGAGAAATTTCCAAAACCAATGAAAGACATCAGCCTTACACTAAAGCAGTTCAGTGAACCCCAATGTCCAGCATGAATATATACAAAGGAAACCATACTTAAGGACATCCTGATTCAACTATTGAAAGACATAGATAAAATCTTAAAAGCAGCAAAAGAAAAAAGGCACGTTCTTTTCTTTAAAAAAGCAACAGTAAGACAGATGACTTATTTTCTGACTGCAGCTATGGAAACCAGAAGATAAGAAAAAATTTAAAGTACTTAAATAAAAAAAATAATTTTATACCTTTTAAAATATCCTTTGTTAGTGATAGTAAGGTAAAGATTCATTCAGACAAATAAAAGCTGGGAGGATTCATTAGCAGCAGACCAATACTTTAATGGAGTAGCTGGAACTGCAGGCACCCACCACAATGCCCAGCTAGTTTTTCTATTTTTAGTACAGACAGGGTCTCACTCTTGCTCAGTCTAGTCTTGAACTCTTGAGCTCAGGTAATCCACCTGCCTCGGCCTCTCAGAGTGCCAGGATTCCAGGCATGAGCCACTGCACTAGGCCAACTAGAAGAAGTTCTTGAGGCTGAAGGAAAATGAACCAAATGGAAACATGAATCTTAAGGTAAAAAGAGCAGCATAAAAGTAAAGGTGCAAGTACATTTTATTTAAAAATTGACTGTCAAAGCAGCAGTAATAAAATGTATTATGGGGTTTATAACATCTTTAGAAGTAAAATAAAAAAGTGTTGTACAAATTGTAAGAAGGAGGAAAATAAACTTAAATCACTGTATGGGTGGTGCCTGTAGCTCAAGGAGTAAGGTGCTGCCCCCATATATCAGAGGTGGTGGGTTCAAACCTGGCCCCAGCCAAAAACTGCAAGAAAAAAAACAAAAAAAAATTAAATCACTGTTAAGTTTTTATTTTCTGGCTAATGGTGTATACACACACACACACACACACACACACACACACACACAAGCTTAAGATAGGCTGTAATAAGTTAAGGATGCATATTGCAAATGATTACCAAAGTGTGGTCTTTTTATTAGTAGCATAAACATCATCCAGAAATTTATTAGAAGCTCAGGGTAACGTGGCAAATTCACAGGCCTCCTCCAGACCCGGTACCTCAGAACCTCTTGGGGTGGGCCCAGCAATGTATGTTTTAACGAACCCTCCCGGTGATTCTGCGGCACCCTGACGTCCGAGAGCCACTGCTCTAAGTAGCTACCATAAGCTAAGAAACAGGGATAATTTAAATTTGACAGAAGTAAAGAGACCAACGAAAATACGTGATTAATCCAAGGGAATACAAGCAAGGGGCAACAAAGGAACAAGAAACAAATATAAAAATAAAAAGAATAACATAAAATAAATATAACAAAGAGAAAGGTGGTACGCTTAAATCCAACTATAACAATAAGCACATTAAATGGAAATGAACCAAATGATCCAATTAAAAGACAAATATCTTTGGACTGGACTCAAGAAATACACTTTAAGTAAAAATACAGAGGTTATTTAAAAGTGTTTTTTAAATATGCTATATAAACGCTAAGCCCTAAAACAAACAAACAAGAACCTGGTATGACTGTTACTACCAGGGAAGTCTGACTTTAAGAGCCCTTATTCGAGGTGAAGGAAGACGTGTTATGATATTGGATGAAACAAGTGCACCAGTCCTATCTGTGCGCTCCTAATAGCTTATCTTTAAAATATATGAAACCAAAGTGCAAAGACTAAATGCAGCAACAGATAAATTCAGAGTCCTTGTTGAGGATTTTAATACACCTATCTCAGTAACTCCTTTTAAAAAATCAGGAAAAAATGAGTCAAGATGTAAAGGACGTAAAAGAGTTGACCACTGTGACTAACCACCGTGATATAATCGGCTGGCGTGGGTAGAACACCATTCCCAACATCGATTTTATTTTTTATTTTTAGATAGGTTTAATCCATTGACATTTTTTATAATTACTGACACATTTGAACTTATTTCTACCATTCTTCTTTTTGTTTCCTTTCCCCCTCTTTTCCTGCCTTCTGTTGGATTTAAAAGTCCTACCCCATCCCTCACTTCCGCTTGTCTGGGAAGCTCTAGGTGGCGTTTCTAGTCTTTTAGTGTCCTATTGAAATGTGAAACACACATTGCACATTTCCTGGCAGTCTTAACATTGCTCAGTATTTCTCTTTTAAACATGGCTGTTTTGCCCCGTCCAAGCCTGCTTCAATCACACATTGAACACCCCTAAACCCTGCTCAAGCTAACTTACTATTTTTGTCTTAGAGTTTAAATTTTACCACCTTTTAAACACATGAAAATGTATTTTAAACAATCAGTAATTAAATGTACTTATTTTAAAAAAATACTATCAAGGCCGGTACAGTGGCTTTCTCCTGTAATCCCAGCACTTTGGGAGGCCAGGGGAGGAGGACTGCTTAAGGCTAGGTATTTGAAACCACCCTGGGCAACACAGAGAGATATGCCCATCTCTAGCAAAAAAAAAAAAAATTGCTGGGAGGTTGGGCATGGTGGCTGATACCTATAATCTTAGCACTAGGAGCACTAGAGGCTAAGGTGAGAGGATCACTTGAGGTCAGGAATTTAAGACCAGCCTGAGCAAAGTTATACCCCATCTCTACTAAAAATAGAAAAATTGGCAGGGTGTAGTGGTGCTGCCTTTAGTCCCAGCCACTTGGGAGGCTAAGACAAGAGGACTACTTGTGCTGAGGGGTTTGAGGCTGCAGTGAGCTAGGCTAAGGCCATGACATTCTAGCCTGGCAATAGTGCAATGTTCTGTCTCAAAAATAACATTGAAATAAAAATTAAAAGTTTGTTGGGCTTGCTGAAGAGTGCCTGTAGTCCAGCTACTCAGGAGACTGAAGTGGGGGGATCACCTGAGCCCAAGAGTTTTAGCCTGCTCTGAACCACTGGACCACTGCATTCCCGTCTCTAAAACAAAAAACACAAAAAACAAACAAGCAAAACAGGATTAAAGCTATTTCTCCATAATCTCCTTTCTAAGATTTTTCTAAGATTAAATGATGAGGGCCCAGTGCTTGCCTGACACACAGTAGGTTCTCAAAAAATGGAACCCCCATGCCCCATATGAACAGTTGTTGGTCTCTGAGTGCCCAGCAGACATAGGTTCCTCTGGGTTGGATGCATTTCATGGATAGTTTTCAAAGACTGACTTCTCTTTATGTTAAATTTCTGAACACCGTACGTGATGGCGTGATGGTGTAGCATGCTAAACAGTGTAGGATTAAATGTTCTCATTTCTGGGCTGTGAAGTGTTGTAACTGATCAGGAAATGAAGGCCAAAGTCTGTCCTCTGGGAGAAGAATCAGCCAGTCTCTGTCGCTGCTGCTCTTGGCTGCCGAATGGAATGCAGCTGTTAAGACAGCTGTTTAACTGTTTGCCCAACTTGAAAGGACACTGCCAAGTGGCAAATATTTTTTATTAACAACATTTTACTTTTGCTAAGAACAATAACAGTGCCTTTTACTGAGCCCGGCAGTGTGCCAATGCGACAGATTCATTACTCAGCAGGCCCACAACCTAGACCAAACATGGATGCTCATTCCCATTTTTAATATTTAGAAAAAGAATAAAGGGGCTCCCAAAGGAAGCTTCTAAACATCTCCACAGTTTAATTACTTGATGAAATGACAGCAGATTAATTTAAGAAAAGGAAATATCGCTGAAAGGAAAAATGCAAATCTAGAAATGTTAAAGGGAAAAAGAAGGTTTTAATCTTGTAAATCTCTCTAATGTGGCCAGTGACTTTATTTCTACTCGTCCAGGACAGTTGAGGGCAGCAGTAAGTCAAGGAAATACATCACCTACCGAGTCCGCTGCACCACATGGACTTCTGGGTCACACAGTCACTCTTCATTATTAATTAGTATGTTGACATTAAGTACTTAACAATTCTGTTGAATTTGACAGGCTGTGAACCAGGTGGGGTGGGGTAAGAGGTTGTCAACTATTTTTATTTAGTGGTAAAATTAGCATGCTGAACGCAGGCAGTGAAAATCAAGAGATTCCATTCAAATGCATAAGTATAATTTTCTTCCAAACCCAAATCTGCATGGCTCATGATCATGTCAGATAGCTCTCCACTTAGTACATTTTCTGGAGCTAGAAGCTAATGGCTTCAAAAAAACTTATGGAGAAATATTCTAGGTACAGACAGAGATCCTTTACACACCAATTGATTGTTTTAGTTGAAATGACACTAGAAGTCAGCAATCCTGCCTTTCCCAACATTCAGTGTGTAATTCCCTCCAGCCTTTGTCAAGACTCCAGAGGTAGGGTGGGGGGCGGGGATGCACTCTCAGTAAACTCCCTCAGCCAAAGCTGGAGCAGAGACTTGTTTTTGAAGGAAAACTGGGCTCAACAGTGGCATAGTCAGTGGAGATCCCAACCTACCTTTTCTCCACTGTTTACCAAATGGCAATTAAATAACAAATGACAACAGTCTCATCTGGCTCTTTCTTCGAATTGCAAAAGCATACATTTCCACAAGTTTGACATGATTTCTCTGACAAAGATAGACAAAGTCCCACAGCTCAGTGATGGTCACTCAGGGACTCAAGCTTGTGATGTTCTTTTTTAGGGATTCAGAAAAACAGCCAATGTGAATCATGGAGGAAATTTATAAGATCACTTCGACAGAAAGGATTCAGTTGTTGGAGAAAGAACTGGCTGTGCAATTGACCGAACTGAGGTCTGAGATAGAACAAGGGACTCTTCAGGGAACAGCTACTCCAGCCTACAGGTAAATAGCAGCAGTGAGAAGTGGGGTCGTTAGGGGTCTTCCTCCCCTCTCACCCCATAATTTCCGTGAGCACCTCCCTTTCTTTTTATGTGGACAATCGACATTATCTCAAGATCAGATAAATGGTATGCAATGCTAGTTTCAGGCAATCTTTCCTTTTCTCATTTTAGTGGATTTAGGGGATACAAGTTGATTTCCATTACATGTATGTCTTGCATAGTGGTGGAGTATGAGATGATGGCATGTGTACCCATCACCAGAGTAGGGGAGGGACCCCTTTCTAACCTGACTGCTGCCTCTAAGATTGTTCTACATTCTATTACCATCAAGCAAAACAATGTCTTGCCAAAGGAAAAAAAAATTCTTACGTGTTCACAAATGTTATCATCTCAGAGTTCCGAAGCTATTGTACATGGAGATCTCATTTTATCTAACAATATTTTTATTGAATTTGACCTTGATTTTGATGAGAAATTTGAAAGCTGAAATAATGCTATCTGTATCTGGTAATGAATTCTGCAAAATGATGTTCTGTTAGGTAAATGTTGCGTATAATAGCAGACGGTTACATTCTTGCAGAGAAACAGGGTGATCAGATCAGCCCCTGAGTGGCAAGTCTTTTGGGCCCAGGACTTCCATGTCCTTCTGCTGCTGTTACTGCCACAGTCGATCAAAAGCAACAGGAGAACCCCGTTAGGTTGAGTAGTTGAGGAAAAACAATGAGGACGGTGAAGGGTGTAGAGAAAAGATCGGACGTGAAACAGTAAGCAGGTGAATTCGTGCTTCATTCCAAAGACTGTTCTAAAGATCCAGTAGTTAGTCTGCTATATAATTAGTATTTCAAGCCATTGCATGTCTGAAGCAAATCAAGGAATTTGTGTTGAGATAGAAAGATCAGGGAACGGTGCAAGTCATAATTTCTCTCAATTTAGATATTTCTGTTTGAAAAAATAAAGTTAAAATACTTACCTTGCCTACTTCATCAGATTGTGAGTACCAAAGGAGGCAATACATGTTAAACATTTTGCAAATTAGCAGGCACAATGAAAAGATCAAGTGTTGTATTATTGTAGCTTAAATGTCAAATTGTCAGGGAAGTGTGACTCCCCGCTATAGCTTGTGATAAGAAAGGCTTTTTCTTTTAGAGAGTGATGGGAAATCCTTGATATCTTTATTTGTCTACTCCTCTGAATCACTCAACATCGCACGTGGAAGAATCAATCTCTTAATTCCAACAAATACTTTCTGAGTACCTTCTTTTTGCCAGGTGCTGTACTGGGTTCTGGAGTCCAAGGAACATGGAACGCCCACTCCTGAGAATCACTTTAGCTTTCTCATTTCTCTCTAGACTGGACACTCTATTGAGAACTGGGGGATAACTGTCTTTCCTTTTCTTTTCTCTTCTCTCTCTCTTCCTCTTTCTTTTTCCTGTCTTTCCCTCCCTCCCTCCCTTCCTTCCTTTCCTGCCTCCCCTTTCTTTTCTTTCTTTCCTTCTGTTTCTTTATTTTTATTTCTTTCTTATTCTTTCCCTCCTTTTATTTCCACAAGTCCCAAGCCCAAGACTTTAAGTCTTTCATAAATGCTTGCTGAATGAATGAATGAAAATACTGTGTGTTGAGTGAACAGGGCTTGATGATCAAATGGGTAAATCTCTTTTTGTAGGTTCATGTATATGTCGCTTATGTTCACCAACAGCTTGTAGGTTATTCACAGGCACTTTGAGGTTAAGGAGAGGAAAGACAAGGTCTGGGTGAGGGAGGGTTGGGTCCTAAGCCTGCAGCCTGGCCATCTCCCTTCATGCCAAAGATTAGGAGAAAAGCGGGCGGGAAGGTTTTTCTGTTTCCCTAACTGCCTGTTTAATAGCAGATCCCCTTGAGGTTGCTGGTTCTCCATCCCCACAGAGTCTGCAGCCAGGATTCAGCAATCACAGAAATTATACCTTCGATTTACTAATGCTTTTACTCGTAAGCTCCCCCTTTCTTTTTTTTGAGACAGACTCTCACTTTTTTGCCCCCAGTAGAGTGCCATGGCGTCACAGCTCACAGCAACCTCAAACTCTTGGGCTTAAGCAATTCTCTTGCCTCAGTGTCCCAAGTAGCTGGGACTACAGGCATCTACCACAATGCCTGGCTAATTTTTTGTTGTTGATGCAGTTGTCATTATTGTTTTAGCTGGCCCAGGCCGGGTTTGAACCCGCCAGCTTGGGTGTATGTGGCTAGGGCTCTACCCACTGAGCCACAGGCCCCACCTCATAAGACCCTTTCAAAGCTTGCCTTTTTTCTCCTAAGAAGTTAGGGCTCGGTGCCTATGGCTCAAGCAGCTAAGGCGCCAGCCACATATACCTGAGCTGGCGGGTTCGAATCCAGCCTGGGCCCGCCAAACAATGATGGCTGATGGCTGCAACCTAAAAATAGCCGGGGGTTGTGGCGGGCACTTGTAGTCCCAGCTACTTGGGAGGCAGAGGCAGGAGAATCGTTGAGCCCAGGAATTGGAGGTTGCTGTGAGCTGTGATGTCACAGTACTCTACCCAGGGAGATAGCTTGAGTCTCTGTCTCTCAAAAAAAAAAAAAAAAAAAAAAGCCAAGAAGTTAGGAAAAAAGGGAAGGAGGCATAATCTCCAACTTTAGAGGAGGAAATTTGGCCCAAAATGTCTGAAGAGGTTATGTAGGCTCAGATGGCTGATGCACTTCCTGACTGTCAGCCCTGCGTTCTTTTCACAGGACCGCTGCCTCCAGTGGGCAAGTTGCTGGCAAGTGTACAGTGTATTTTTATCTGTGGGGACTGATAGGGTCACATGAATTATATTAAGCTAAATTTCACTGCCTCCCTCCCTGTCAAAATCTCTAGGCTGTCTCACATGTATTCCAGACCTACCTGCTGTGGCTCTCTTACCAATGCCTACAAAATCCCATCTTGAGAAAACGCCATCTGTACGGGACATCAGGTTGCAGTCCTCTGATGTGCCCAAATCTCCCAAGCCCTGGAATGTATCCTATATCGGATGGAGAGAGCTCTGGTCTGCTCTTCCTGACCCAGGGTCTTACCTCCTTACGGGGACCCAACACCTTGTGCCTTCTTGTGTCAGCGTTTATGGCGACACAGCTCCCTCATAACTGGGCTTGGATGGGAATCGACCGGGCTGCTTAAGTGGCACTCCAGCTATAAATGTTTTTCATAGGAATAAATAATTTTCCTGAAGCAGAATGGTTGCTGAAATAATTTCCCAAGCTTTCCATGTCTGATATTTAAGGGTCATTTTCACCCTCCAAGAGTTCATCAAGAACACAAAAATAAAAACATCTAGTTTAAATTATAAGGTAAAGGTTTTATGAATCAACTAAGGTGAACACAAGACCTGAGAAGCAGACTTCTTTTCAGAGATAAGGTCAGTGGAGCAAATACAGGTGGGGGAAATAAAAATCTGTACCCTTATGCCCTCCCTGGACCCTGGGGTAGACAATAAAGAGGTAAACCAAGGGTAGAAGGAAAGACTATGTTTGTGTGAGGAGGAGAGAAAAAGTGGCCCAGGGTAAAGGTTCAGCAAACGTGAGCTGTACGCAAGTGAGATCCTGAAAAAGATGTAAGAATGTGCCCTTTACGTGCCCACAGTAACCAAATATAATATGATATACTAGTACTTTCTCAGAAGGGAGTCGTTGTAAAGAGTTACAGATTAATCAGGGCCTAGCTATAATCTGATCTATTACAGCTTCTGGAATTACAGCTTCTATTGAATAAATCTTTCTGCAGCTCTGTTCCAATACCAAAGGACATTTCTTACTTTAGAAGAGAAAGGGAACTGGCACTAAAGAAAATCTTACAGGTGAGTAGGGGAGGGCGCTATTTCAATACAATAATAAATTGGATTTTGATAGCTTCTTGGAAACTTTGGGCAGGGAAAGGTTTTTTGCAAGCAACTGATATAATTGACAGTGGTTACAAGAACAAAATGGTCCAGTTTTTATATTACTTCTGGATCAGTTCAGGCCACTCTTTCCTTGGAAATATCTGATTTTGTGATATTTGAAATTTTACAGTTCCTTGAATTGGCATGTCAAAACTAATTGTTTGGGTTTAGGTGGCCGAGTCGAAGCCCCTTGTTGTTCAGGCAGATGTCCTGCAGAGGGAGCTAGACAGCTGCCTAAGAAGAGAGTACACGCCTGAAAACTTACCTTTGCTTCTGCTGCAGGTAAGAGTGATTTTGCAATTCGAAAAAACACGTCTGGAATTTAGCAGAAATGTATGAACAAAGCTGGCTTTCTGGTATATCCTCTGGCTAAGGATAAGTTTCTGTCCACACTTGTAGTTTGCAGAGCTTTGTTAATGTAGATGCTGTTTTTGTTAGAACCTGAAACCTATGCCACAGGTAAGTTCAAAGTCACTGTGCAGTTGACTAAGTTTCCACAAAATACAGCCTGTGCTGGTGTTACAGAGCAATACATTTACTGAGACAGTTCCAGCTCTCAAAAAACTGTTGGCTAACCTGGAGAACTCATTTCTAGAAATCTCTCTTAAAAAAAATAACTCAAGACACGAGGGAAGGGGTTTTCCATATAAATCATTATTGAAGCATTATAATAAAAGTAAAAAAAATTGAAACTGCCTACATATCTGGGAGAAAGAGTTAAGAAAAGGTATCTACTACAAATAGGAAAAAGAATTAACTGTGCTACTTGGTAGAATATTATTCTGCCATTAGACATTTTTAACATAATTACTATGTTATATAACATTAGTTTATACTGCATATGTGTAAGTATGTGTGTTAATGTGTGTGTGTGAGAGAGATAATAATGGTCAAATAATGTACAGCAAAATCACTTGAAGAACTTAGATTAAAATGTTAACAACTATGGATGGCAAGATATTGAATTTCCTCTTTCTACTTTTATATATTTTCTGAATTTTCATTAAGCATGTATTATTTCAATTTATTTTATTATTATTATTATTGTTATATATATTTTTTGAGACAGCGTTTCACTGTGTCACCCTGAGTAGAGTGCTGTGCTGTCACAGCTCACAGCAACCTCAAACTCTTGGGCTTAAGCGATTCTCTTGCCTCGCCCTCCCAAGTAGCTGGGACTACAGGCACCCACCACAACGCCCGGCGATTTTTTGTTGCAGTTGTCATTGTTGTTTAGCTGGCCAGGCTCAAACCCTCCAGCCTCGGTGTATGAGACTGGTGCTGTAACCACTGTGCTACAGGTGCCGAGCCTACTTCAATTTTTTAAATTCTTTGTTCCTTATCTGTTATGAGTTGTATCCTTCCTATGCAGGTAAGTTGGTTCTTTAGCAACTAGCTAGCAATTAACTAAAAATCACAAAGAAACAAAAGATCCTGAGATTCTTTGTTCAAGTCAAACTGTTGTCACTATCTACATTCAAGACTCTCTTTCCCCATTGTCTCTGATATTCTTCATTCTTTTGTATATACCAATGGCTCTCAATGGAGGGAGAGGAAGGGTAGGGATGGAGCACATTTTTATCCCCCAAAGGACATTTGGCAATATCTAGAGATATTTTTAGCTGTCACAATTAGGGTGGGGGTTATGGTTGGTTGTTACTGGCATTTAGAAGGTAGGGTATAAGGATGCTGGTAAACATTTTACAAAGCATAAAGGTAAAAAAAAAATGGCTCAAATGTCAATAAATGCTGCGAAGGCTGAGAAACTCAAGTATACTCCAAATTTCCACATGATGCCATTTGCCTTCTATCTGAAGAACTTTCTTTATCTTTTTTTCCACCACATTTTTTTTAATATTTCTTCTTGGCCAGGTTGGTGGCTCACACCTGTCATCCTAGCACTTTGGGAGGCCAAGGTGAAAGGATTGCTTGAGGGGAGAAGTTTAGGAACTTTTCTTCTAGGGCAGCTTTGCCAGGGACAAATTTGCACAGTCTTTCTTGTTTTGAAAAAAGATATCTTTATTCAACATAGAGTTCTCGGTTCAGGGTTTGCTCCTTCATTACTTTAAAGATGTTGTTTCATTCTCTTGACACAGTTTCCCTCTCTGAACATATGTCTTTTTGTTCTTTGGATGCTTTTAAGATTTTCTCTTAATGATTTTTAGCTATTTTATTACAGGGTATGTGATGAGGTTTTCTTTGTTTTTCTCAGGGGGTTGCTTGAACTTTTTAAATGGTGGGTCTATTGTTTTTATCAGTTTTTGAAAAATTCCAGCCGTTACTACTTCAATAGTACATTCTGTCCAAACCTTTCCTGAGATTCCAATTGCACATATGTTAAACCACTTCATCTATTCCATATATCACGAAGATTGTTTTCTCTTCAGTATTTTTTACCTCCGTGTTTCATTTTATATAGTTCCTAATGCTGTGTCTTCAAGCTTACTAACCTTTTTTAAAGGCAATTTGCTTTTAATCCCATTTCATGTTTTATGTCAAGAAGTCCCATTTGATTCTTTTGGGTATTTTTTTATTTCCTCTCCTCATTATGTTTTCATTTTCCTGTCAATTCTTGTGCATGCTAAGCTTATTTATATTAGTTCTTTAAAAGTTTTTCTTCTGGCTTGGTGCCTGTGGCTCAACGGGCTAAAGCGCCAGCCACATACACCTGAGCTGGCGGGTTCGAATCCAGCCCAGGCCCGCCAAAGAATAATGACAGCTGCAACCAAAAAATGGCTGGGTGTTGTGGCGGGCGCCTGTGGTCCCAGCTACTTGGGAGGTGGAAGCAAGAGACTCGCTTGAGTCCAGGAATTGGAGGTTGCTGTGAGCTATGATGCCATGGCACTCTATCCACGGTGATAGCTTGAGGCTTTGTCTCAAAAAAAAAAAAAAAAAGTTCTTCTTCTTCTTCTTTTTTTTTTTTTTTTTTACATTTTTTGGCCAGGGCTGGGTTTGAACCCACCACCTCCAGCATATGGGGCTGAAGCCCTACTCCTTTGAGCCACAGGCGCTGCCCTGTAAAAGTTCTTGTTTGCTAATTTCATCATCTCCGCCCCTTCTGAATGTTTCTCATCGCTGACTTTTCTTCTGCTCACAGATCATGCTTCCTTGCTCCTTTGCACATCCAGTCGTTTTTAAATCAAGTGGTGAAAATTGTCAAGTTTTTCTTACTGAGTGCTGAATTTGCCTTAGAGAGTGTTAGGCAGTTAAGTTACTTACAGATTAATTTAATCCTTTCAAGGCTTGTCTTAAGCTTTGTTAGAGCAGGTTAAGAACAGTGGTTTTCAAACAGTGTGTCACAGCACACCAGTGTGCCGTAAGAGGATCTTCGGGTGCCATGAAAACTTTTAAAGACCATTAATTAAATTATTTTTGAAAGAAGTTCAAACCACAGTAAGTACATTCTTTTTTTACTCTTTTTTTTTTTTGGACCAATGTAATTTAAGTCTGCCATAGAAGTTTAACTGTAAGTTCAAGTGTGCCATGAGATCAAAAAGGTTGAAAAACACTGGCTTAGAATAATCATTACTAGAGGCATAGTTTACCCTTAGTACTAAAGGTTTTGGTGTCTCCACCAAATGTCCCAGGTATTCAGTGAAGACCCCCTACTCCAGCTGGTTGGACTTGAACACTCCCAGCTGTGTGTGAACTCTGACAACTGTTAAGTTAACAACATCGGTCAGTTGATCCTTGTGTAGCCTCCAGGAGCTTTGTCCTCTGCGTGCACGGCTTAGTAGTCATCCATAGACTCAAAGGGATCTCTATGCAGATTTCTGGAGCCCTTTCTATGCATAGCTTCCTCCTTTCCAGCACTCTGCCCTGCAAACTTCAGCTGATTCGACTTCCCAACTTCATTATCTCTCTCTTTTCAGAGGGATTACCTACTCCTCTTACGGTTCCTTTTCCTGATACAAGGAGTCAGAAACCAAGCGGGTTATAGGCTTACATAATTAGTTTCCTTTCTCTCAGAGACCATGTTCCGGCATTGTTTATTGTTCAATGTCAGAAAACAGTTGCCTTGTATATTTTGTCCAATTTTCTATGTGTTTATTCTAGAAGGATAAGTCTGGTTTTAGTTATCCTATCATAGCCAGTACTATTTTTAGTATCAGAAAGAAAACATTTGAAATAGTTAGCTTATTTAACTATTTTAAGTATAAATAAAATTTCTGATTTGATGTTAAAAGCTATAATCTTACTGATAGTAATGTACTTTGTGTTTTCGACGCATAATTTCAGTTTTTAATATAAAAATCTTCAGCTCTGCTTTAAAGAATTTGACATTCTTGTCATTGTGAAAATTCTTTAGTAACATAAATTAGCTTAAAATCCATTGACTTGGCAACAGATTATATAAAGATTTAGAAAATCTTGCTTTATTTAACTTTGAGTGGTTTATGGAGCCAGGCTTCTTAATTTTATGATCTTCATGTGCAAAAACATGTCTTTCCAAAACAACTAGAGACTGATTTACCTATTGTTAGTATAAGACTTAATTCTCTCTTCCTGCGACAATCGTGTCCTGCTAAGTGCTTATTTTTGTTGTCGTTAAAGTATTACACAGACAGAGTCACGCAGCTGGTCCAGAGTAAATATTTACACATGCTCAGGTGGGAGAGGTTTTGCCAGCACAGTACAACCATGGAGCAAGTCTACCCTCTTTACAAGGTAGGAAGCCACTTTTTAAAAGTCACAGCTAAAGGTAGGAAAGGAACTAATGGGTGTACCTTCCCACCTGTTCTGCCAGTGGCAGAAAATAATGGGACCTATTCTTAAAAACGAGATTTGAAGGGGTTTTGTCATGATAGGAGATGGGTTCTTCCTCCAAGATTTGGCTCCTGAGTTATAGGTGCAAGGCTTGGAAGCCGACTCCAGCTGCTGAGCACCCTTTGCTTGGAGTCTGTTCCTTTCGAGGCTCTAAGAATAGGAACTCAGCCCTTGTCGGACAAATTCAGAACATGGAAGAGCTTTGGGAGTCCAGGATCCTTTATTTGGCCCCCAAACAGCATTACCCTGTCCTCGGGAACAAATGGCACAAAGCATAAGGCTTGCAAATAACCGAGCCCTGTGTTTGCCTCTCTGCAACAGAAACAAGTCAGCTACATTGTGCAGGAGTACAATGATGCCATTCAGAGAGCTGAAAGATTGTCTGTTGCCAGAGAAAACTTCCTTATGGGGAAAAACAACCCTCCTCACTTAGTGACACAGGAAGATCTGACTATTTACACGAGGTGGTTGGTGTGTCACCTACACTCTCTCGGGACTATTCACCACTACCTGCAGGTACGTGAAACATAGCGCTGCGATGATGATGGGCCCTTCCAGAAATAGGCAGTGTGGTGCTTTCTCGTCATACCTGTCACTTAGCTTTAGAGGGTCACTATTTCTTGTGGATAGCGGACTGTGAGACTGTTGCAGGAAGACGAGGCTCAATGGAGAGAAAGAGCACCCAAACACTACGTTTATAAGAGGGAGGGCTTTATTCATCAGCCGAGAGTTTACGGCACAGAAGAATTCCAAATGGCCGTGCTCCCCAACTGGCTTGGTCTTTCCCTTTTTATCGACAGTCAAAAAGTTCCACCCCACAGGTACCCTTCTCATTGGCCAGTTTGAATCAAGCGGGAGATGCTAGTCCAGCCCCTGTAGAACTATAGGGTTTCACAGAACTTGGAAATTTCCAAGTTCCAGGAAGTCAAGTTTACAAATTCCCATGAGCTAAGTCACCATGGAGAGGACAAGTATATCCTTGTGGTCTCCTTGAGAAGAACTGTTCTCCTAGACCTCACCCTTCTCAGGTATCCTCTCTCATTTTCTCCTTTTGAGACCTCAATATATTTTAATTTGGGGTCTCAGTATCAGCTTGTTTCTGTAGGTGCCGATATTCATTATTTTTTAGCACTGAAGTCTTAGGGACTGTGACTTCTTGGATTCTCTACTTAGGCCTTAATAGTACCGTGGTGGTGGGTTACTATACATACAAGTTTTTACTTTTCCCTGTGATATTTTCCCTCTTTTTCCCAAAGTCCAAATTAAGACAAGTTCCTCGAGGAGTTTCCTCAGGCTTTAGCCGTGCGTTGACCAGCCAGCTCCCAGTATGTAGCTGGAGCAGGGCATGTTGACTGTCCTAAAAGTTACCTTTACTTCCTAAGGGCC
>CAUYRH010136275.1:0-45603 GCA_963574655.1 Perodicticus potto | reverse complement strand
AGTGACTGACCTTATCTCATTCTGGAACACTGAGTTACTTGGGGGATTGCCCCCAAGTCAGGAAACGTCTCTAGGCTTGCCAGGAGACTGTCCTGTTCTCAGCGTGTCCTTTTAATGTGATAAGAACCAGTAACTGTCCTTTGCAAGCATGGTGTCAATTTAAGATCATGTCATCAGCAAAGAGGGAGAGTTTGACCTCCTCTTCTCCCATTTGATGCCCTTTATTTCCTTGTCTTGCATATTGGCTAGACCTTCCAGCACTATGTTGAATAGTAATGGTGACAGAGGACAACCTTGTCTGGTTCCAGTTCTGAGTGGAAAAGCTTTCAGTTTAACTCAACTTACTTAATTCGGTAAGCTATTAGCTGTGTGTTTGTCATAGATAGCTTCAATCAGTTTAAGAAGTGTGCCACCTATGCCTAAACTCTTCAGTGTTCTAATTGGAAAAGGATGCTGGATTTTATCAAATGCTTTTTCTGCATCATATGGACTTTGTTTTTACTTCTGTTGATAACGTTTTATGGACTTGTGTATGTTAATCCAGGCTTGCATCCCTGGGATGAAACCTACTTGATCATGATGTGTAACTTTTTTTAAGATAAACTGTAAAATATTAGGTACGATTTTGTTGAGAATTTTTACATCTATATTCATTAATGAAATTGGTCTGAAGTTCTCCTTTTTAGTTGGGTCTTTTCCTGCGTTTGGTATCAGGGTGATGTTTGCTTCATAAAACATGTTGGAGAAGATTCTTTCCTCCTCTATTTTTTGGAATAATTTTTGCAGTATAGGGATAAGCTCTTGATTGAAGGTTTGATAGAATTCTGGTATGAAGCCATCTGGACCAGGGCATTTTTTTGTTGGGAGATTTTTTTTTATTGTTTCTTTGATCTCAGTGCTTAAAATTGGTCTGTTCAGGAGATCTGTTTCTTCTGGGCTAAGTCTAAGGAGAGTGTATGATTCCAAATATTGATCCATTTCCTTCATATTGTCAAATTTCTGGGCATAATGTTTCTGGTAGTATTCAGAGATAATCTCTTGTATCTCTGTGGCATCAGTTATTATTTCCCCTTTATCATTTCTGATTGAGGTGACTAGAGGTTTACTTTTCTATTTCTAGTTAGTCCAGCCAAAGGTTTATCTATTTTATTTATTTTTTCAAAAAACCAACTCCTTAAATTTCATTAATTTTCTGAATGATTCTTTTGTTTTCAATTTCATTAATCTCTGATTTAATTTTGCATATTTCTTTTCTTTTGCTGGGTTTAGGCTTAGATTGTTTTTTTTTTCCAATTACATCAGATGGCTTGAGTGTTTATTGATGTGCTGTCTTTCTGTTTTTCAAATGTAGGCTCTGAAGCAGTAAATTTTCCTCTCAGGACTGCTTTTGCTGTATCCCACACGTTTTGGTACCTTGTATCTTCATTGTTGTTATACTCAAGGAAGTTAATGATTTCCTTTTTTATTTCTTCCTGCACCCAACTGTCATTCGGCATAAAGTTAAGTTCCATGCCTTTGTGTGAGGTTGAGCATTTTTGTTGGAGTTGAGTTCCACTTTTAGTGCCTTGTGATCTGAGAAGATGCAAGGTAAAATTTCAATTTTTTTTCTTTTTTGCAGTTTTTGGTCAGGGTTGGGTTTGAACCTGCCACCTCCGGCGTAATGGGCTGTCATCCACTCTACTCCTTTGAGCCACAGCTGCCACCCAAATTTCAATTCTTTTGACTGTTGAGGTTTATTTTGTATCCTAGGATTTGATCAATTTTGGAGAATGTTCCATGGGGTGATGAGAAGAATGTATTTTGTTTATCTTTGGGATGGAATGGATTCATTTAATTTCTTTAGCTTTCCCTTGCCTTTCCTTCTCCAAAATAATTGGATATATTTCTCCAGTCTGACCTGAAAGTCATTGTAGGAAATAATTATAAACAGGATAAATATTTTTTATATTCTAAATCAGTTTTTAAGTAGTTTAGCATAATATTTTAAACTGATCATACCATATAACACTTAATAAGTCAGAATAGCCTTAAGGGCTTAAAAATATCTACTGAGATAGATGTCATTTGAACTTTGCACACTTCCTGATGAGATCTTCCAATTGGAGGGGGCATTTTACTTTTATGTTTAATTCATTGCACAACTAAAACATATTAATTAAATAAAATTTAGAAATTCAGGGGGAGCTACCTATTCCAGTAAGCCTGCTACTTCTCTAAGTAGGGATTTTCTATCTTTGATTTATTTGAACCATGCCAAAAACGTTCTAGATTTATAATAAACCTGAACTCAAGATTGAAATCTTTTCCTTTCATGTGCAAAAGAAAAAAAAAATCTTTTTTCTTAAGAGAAAAATAAAGGTCAAAAGGTAAAATTTTATTTCCTTTCAAGTACATGAGGTTTAAGGTTAAAAGAAGATCTTTTCATCTATGAGAGAAAAATATAGCAGGATATCATATAGGTGAGGACTAATAGGATTGCATTTAAATAGGTTAAGTTTTTTTCTGCCTATCTCCAAATTTTCGAAGAAACCTGTAATTCCTTTAGTGAGTGAGCAATTTATGGCACAGCTTAAGAAACTGCTCAGGCAAGAAACAAACCTGAAACAAATGAAAACACAGTAATATGTTTTATAAAGAAAAAAAATTTGCTGAGGACATTATATATAGGAAGACTTCAAAAATAAAAAAAGAGTCTAAATAGTTAAAGTCATCTTAGCAAAAAGAACAAAACTGGAGACATCATATTACCTGACTTCAATTTACACTACAAGTCTGTAGTGACCAAAATAACATGGTACTGGTATAAAAATAGACACATAGATCAATGTAACATAATAGATAACCCAGAAATAAAATAGTATAACAGTGACAAACTGATTTTTAACAAAGCAGAGACAAATGCACACTGGGGAAATGATGAGTTATTCAATAAACAGCACTGGAAAAATTAGATAGCCATACACGGAAGAATGATAATAGATCCCTGTCTTTGACCATATGTAAAAATTAACTCAAGGGGGATTAAAGACTTAGGTGTAAGATCCGAAACCAGAATAGAAAACCTAAGATAACTCTTCTTGACATTGGCCTTGGCAACTAATTTGTAACTAAGACCTCAAAAGCAAATGCAACAAAACCAAAAATAAATAAGCAGGACTTAAGCTCAAAAGCTTCCTTACAGCAAAAGGGATAGTCAGCAGAGTAAATAGAAATCCCATAGAATTGGACAAAATATTTGGAAATAATCCATCCCACAAAGGACTCATATCCAGAATGAACAAGGATGTCAAAACACTCAATAGGAAAATAAAATAACCTCATTAAAAAGTGGGAAAATGACACAAATAAACATTTGTCAAAGAAGATATACAAATGGGAAAAAAAAAACATACAAAAAGTGCTCAACATCAGTAATCATCAGAGAAATGCAAACTAAAACCATAATGAGACACCATCTTCTCTAGGCAGAATCACCATTATCTGCCAAAAATTGAAGAAAAGGGTACACTTATACACTGCTGGGAGGAATGTAAATTAGTTCCATCTTTATGGAAAACATTATGGAGATTTCTCAAAGAAGTAAAAATAGATCTACCATTCAATCTAGCAATTCCTCTACTGGGTATCTACTCAAAGAAAATAATTCACTCTATCAAAAAGACCCCTCTTTTCATATGTTTATCACAGCACTCTTCACCATAGTAAGGATATGGAATCAACCTAAGTGTCCATCAACCAATGAGTGGATAAAGAAAATGTGGTGTACTTTTGGGGGCAAAACTTGATTGTAAGAGGGACTTTAGCCAACAAATGCAACTAGTGTAACATGGTTTCTTGTACCCACAATGAATCCCCAACAATAAAATAAAAAAATTAAAAAATTAAAAAAAAGAAAAAAAGAAAATGTGGTGTATTTACATATGCATGATAGGGTGCCAAAAAACATATACACATTTTGTGAAGGAAGAAAACTGTAGTAAAATTGTAACACTCAAGTCATGTTGAGCACCTCTTAATAGTTGCAGAAATGAAACATGACTTGAGTATTAAAATTTTAATACAGTTTTGTCTCCTTCTTTAATACATTTTGGCACCCTCTGTATACTGTAAAACACACACACACACACACACACACACACACACACACACCATGGAATACTACTTGGCAATAAGAAAAAATAAAACAATGTCTTTTGCAGCAACTGGGATGGAACTGATAGCAATTATCCTAAGAGAAGTAGCTCGAGAATAAAAAATCAAATACCACACATTCTCATTTACAGGTGGGAGCTAAGATATGTGTATGTGTGGTCATACAGAGTGAACTAAAGACACAGGAGAGTCCAAAGGTGAGATGGTGGGAGAGGATAAAAGATGAATTAATATGGGTACAATTGTGATGAGTGTACTAAATCAAGACAGTCTTCACCACTGTACAATAAAACTATGTACAAAACTCCACTTGTACTCCCTAACTATTTTAGAAATTTAGAATTTTAGAAAGTAGAAAACTGTTATGATGCATTTTAAGGAAAGCATGCTTACCTTGGTCTTTTATTGCTGGATTTTTCTAATTGGTTTATTAGGGCCCAAGGGAGATATCGACAGGTTCTAATGACATAAAATATAGTGACCTTGTTTATTTAGGTTCCTATTAAACCTGCAGAGTATTGTGAGCTCTATTAACTTTGGTTTATGTCTCTGCTTCATAAGGAAGACCAGTTTGCTTCATTTGTAATTGCAATATGCAAGATTTAAAGATGTCAGTCTTTGTCCTCAGCATTCACTCAGCCCCAGTGTGTCCTGTTGAAATTATACTAACATAGCCTTCACGATTGCATGATGAGTGAGGAGCCTGTAGCCACAGACCTGGCAGAGGAAATGACAGGCCCAGATTTTTCCTCCTTCCAGTATGTAGATGAAAATTTCAACTAAACACGTTGATACAATATTGCAGTAGCTCCTACTATTGCTACTACCAGCTAACCTTTATTTGCATTTGCTACCTGCACACATTTACTCTCCCATTAACCACTGGAGGCAAGAACTATTAACTATTTTCATATGTTTTGTATGTGACAATTAGAAAACTCTTAACTAACAAGCCCAAGGTTACACATCTGGGCAGTGGCAGAGCCCATATTAAAATCCAGACTTTCTTCCTACAAAGCTCATATCTTTAAGTAAGTTCTGTGCATCAATACCAACACCGAACTATACTACACAAAATCATAGCATGTTGGTATTAAATCTGCTTTTATGTTGATTTTCTGATTGCAAAATTTTAGATAAAGCTTTCTAATTTTTAAGAACCCTTCAGTTATACAATACAGCATTGGGAATTAAGAAATATAGTCAGGGAGTTTCCAAAGGAAACTAGAGTTGGAAAATATAAAATGCAAAAGCATTCAAAAGAAGCAGAAACCAAATAGTGTGTAGTGGCGATCATTTGAGCAGAAAGAGAAGTTTGCTAAGAAAAATATATTTTTATTTTTTTTGGCTGGTGTTTTGTGTGTAGAATCATTTGCAAATGCCCATAAAGAGGAGAATTCTTTATACATATTTTTAAAAATACTGTAAATACATTATAATGCTTCCCCAAAAGGAGACTTAGACTTCTTTAATTATTTTGAAATACTAGGTAAAAATGAGTTTAAGATATTTTCATTATGTGGTCAAAAATGGCAAGGAGTGTTTTTAATATATGTTATAAGGTACCTCAGGGTTTAAAAAAGGATCGGTCATCTGATGTGTTTGTATAGTCAGTAGCTAAAAATCGCAGTGCTTTTTAAACATTTCTTGTTACATTGACCAAGCTATTCCTAAATAATTGAAAAGTAATTGTTTTTCTTTATAAAAACTCATATTCTGATAGTTATATGGCTTTGAGGTTTCAAACTCAGGATAGAAATTATTACCACAGAGAATCTTTTTCTTAGAAATTTAATAATTCTTGGGCAGTGCCTGTGGCTCAAAGGAGTAGGCCACTGGCCCCATATGCCGGAAGTGGTGGGTTCAAACCCAGGCCCAGCCAAAAACTGCAAGAAATAAATAAATAAATTGATTAATTTAAAAAAAAAGAAATTTAATAATTCTTATGTGTTCAAAGTAGGCCAACACAATGGAAATATGTGTGAAAGGAGATTTACATATTATAAGTTATGCTATGCACTATTTTTTATGATTCATACAGATAATTATTAACAACAATGAAGAAAATCAATTGATTGATTACTTAGTTTCCCCCCTCTCCCCAGCTTAAGAGGTATAATTTAGAGTTGTACTACCAGGCCATAAGAACCAAAACAAGACAAATATTTTTTTATTTTATGGATTTATTGATCCAAAAATGATTTATCCTTCATATTTTATAGGAATGTTTCTATTTTATAATGAGCATTTATATGGTTAATAGATTAGCTAAAAAAAAAAATACAAAAATCAATGCTAGATTAGAAATTGATGAAGGTTAACATACAATGACCTCAATACTTACTGGCTTAAAACAATAACATTTACTATCTCACAGTATCTGTAGGTATGAATTTGGCACAATTTCGCTGTGTTCTCAGACTTGAGGTCTCTCACAAGGCTGTAATCAGCCAAGGCTGAAGTCATGTCAGACTCAACTGACGGAAGAGTAACTTCTAAATTCACTTAACCTGAGCTTGGCAAGCTTCATTGCTTCAGTTCCTGGCTGGTTGCTGGCATGAGACATTAATTTCTTGCCACATGCACCTCCCTATAAAAATACAATGAAGCGGTGTCTTCCCCCAGAAGGGGAAGGGGGGAGAGAGAGAGACTGAGAGGAGCTTTTTGTAACTGAATCTTAGAGAAGAGATCCAGACATCCATCACTTTTTCCATATTTCCATTCTATACCCGAGCAGAGGGGATCCCCCAAGGACATGAATATCAGGAGACAAGCATCCTTCAGGATCATTTAAAAATCTTCCTAGCAGTTTGCAAAGAAATTCTCAACAATATGATAAAATGAGATGTATCTTTTTTTTCCTCTCTCCCTTTTTGGTAATTTCTTCCTATGGAATACTCTTTCTAGATGTTACCCCGGTCAGAAATTTCTCATCTCCTTCCCTGATTAAAGTTTGTTTTTAGTTAACTATTATCCTTTGATAAGTCTATGTCGAATTAATCTTATGTTCAAGTCATTTAGGAAATGCAATATGAACACTAAAAGCATAATTTAATGTACTTCCTCCCTTTGAGTTGGAAGCGGAGGTGTTCAACATCAGGCAGAGTCTGGAAATGATTCACTTAATATTGGTGACTAATTCCAATAAAGTGTTATCTTGTCATTGTGCTTGAGTTTTCAATATCTTAGAACAACAACAATGATAACAAAACCCAGACACACAAAAAAATGTATAACGAGGTTCTAAAAGGGGATCCTTTTTTAGACTTCAAGGAAGTTCTTTCATCACCCACATAGAAATCTGCCTGCTGTCTATTGTTTTCTTTGTTTTTTTTTTGTTTTTGTTTGTTTTTGAATCAGCATATTTATTGAGAGTTTAAAGAATTCAGAGATGTGAAGATAACTCTCTGCTGAGAGAGTTAGATTTTACATGGAAACATTTTAAATACCTAGTATGATGATCAAGGCAATCTACACATGTCAATAAATACGGAAGTTCAGTGGGTGGAGATCAGTCCTGGCTGGACTGATCAAGAGTTCATTTTGTTTTGAAGCTGAGGTATCCTTCCAGTTCCTGTGATTCCAGCCAAGTCGCCTCTGTCTTACCATTTTTTTTTTTTTTTTGATATTTTTTTTTTGGCTGGGGCCAGGTTTGAACCTGCCACCTCTGGTATATGGGGCCGGCGCCCTATTCCTTTGAGCCACAAGCGCTGGCCCTGGCTTACCTTTCAAATTCCTCCTTCTAATAGGCTGAATAATGATGCCCAGAAGTTCTTCTGCCTTAATTTCTAAAGCCTATAACTGTGCTACTTTAGATGGTAAAGGGGCCTTTGTGAGTGTAATTTGGTTATGGATCTTGAGACAGAGAGATTATTCTGAATTTCATGGGTGGACTCAGTATAATCATAAGAGTTCTGATAAGAAGAAACCAAGAGGGTTAGAATTAGAAAAAGGAGGTAGGAAGATAGACTTCAAGGTTGAAGTGATGTTCTTTGAAGATAAAGGAAGGGGTCATGAGCCAAGAAATGAAGGTGACTTTTAGAAGCTGGGTAAAGCAAGAAAAGACATCCCTTCCTGAAATATGCGAAAGACCCTCAGCCCCACCAACATCTTGATTTTTAGATTCTGACCTCCAGCACTATAAAATAATAAATTTGTGTTGCTTTAAGTAACTAATTTGTTATGGTGGTAACAGAAAATTTACATGCTCTTTACCTCCTAGGATTCTAGTAATCTACCCAGGAGCGAGGTGGCGTAGCCCTTCCAGACAATCTTTTTGAGTCAACCAGTTTTTAGGACGCACTTCCTCCTGGGCAACCCAAATCTGGTCCTCAGGAACACACACATGTTTGGGGCGGGGGAAGTGAGAGAGGGGAAGAGGCTTTGTTGCCCACATCCAGGGATGTCAAATACCCTGAAAGGCAAAGGTAATGTACTGTATGTGAGGACGTTTCCTACCCAATATGCCATAATGCTCCCATTTAAGGAAGAGGCTTATCAATTCTGGCAGAACCTATTTGACAATATTTGTGAATGGCCTTGTGTATCTCTTACCTTAAGGATGTGAGGATATGTGTCACCACAACATAATCCTTAGCCTTTGGATCAAAGGTAAAATTATGAAGATTCCAATTTTGATGTGGTATTACACAGCGACTGCTTTGGGGGTTAAGATTCACAATCTCATTTAGGAGATGCTGGAGGACAAGAACGCAGACTGGCCTTCCATTAAAATGTGACTACAGACAGTTCTTAGTTTGAATGGTACTGAATGTTCTGAAACCAGTACCTTCCAGAACCAGACGAACCATGTCCTTCCTTGACATAGTAACTGAGTTACTAGAGGGACTTGCAAAGTAAAGGCATAGCTTTTATATATGAATATAAGTTTGTTTAACTCTGAGGGTGAAAAGGAAGGGCATTTTTCTGTCTGGCTTATTTCAAGCAAAAGAAATATCTAAAATTCTTTGCCACTGCACTGACCCCAAGGCACTTAGTTTTCTGTACACTTTGGAATTCTTACCTGTCTAGGTGGTTCAGTTGAATGTTCTCATTAACATTTCAGAAGAAGCCTAAATAACAGAAACTGTGTTCCAGAAATATGAAGGAAAAGAGAGACATGAATATAAAATATTCTAAATTAATTTTAGTAAATTAACAAATATCAAAAACCTTGCTCTTAGTCTTGATTGTTTTGCGGGGATCTTGATTAGATGAATGAAGGAAAATAAGATGGCCTGAAGGACATATGCTATCTCTAGAACATTCTACCATTGAGTCTAAATCCCCAGTATTTTATCCTTGTTTATGCATTACGCTTTAGTCTCCATTACTTTGACAGGGTAACATGAGTGCATTTCATGCTCTAATTTCAGTCAGTTACATTTCTGCTTATTTAATGGTATTTTGAGAGTGTTATATTCATATTGCAAGCATTGATTCAGATTAGATTCCTGGTAGTATCAATTGACATGGAGACACCCAAGGGAAAAATAAAGAACTCATATGTTCCATTTCTATTTATAACCATCATTCATCATTTCAAAAACTGAGCTAAACATCAGGAAACGAATTTGAAATTTACTTCTTATGATTTAGAACTTGATGAATTTTTTTCCCCCACAGAAAATAGTAATGCAAAGGGAATATTTCTGCATATCCTTTAGATGAAAATTAGACTTCCTTCTGAAAAGTTTGCATATCTGATTTTGGAGAGTGCCGCTAATTGCTGCCTTTTCAAGCTTCCGTCTCTTCCCCTAGCTGTCTTATTCCTCCATGGTTATTATTTCCAAAATTAAGTTATGAGCTATAAATACTTAATATTCAGCTGAAAATCTTATGCTAAATTTTTCTCAAAATGTGAACTTAATGAATTTGAAATTATATCATTTATTCTCTTGCCAACTTCTCATGATAACCTGAAAAAACTATTTATGTTAATTGGCCTAATACCTAAAAGCTAGTAGGGGCAGAGTTAAATAAATATTTTTAGAAATATCTATTATTAGAAATGTTTATGTTATAAATAGATATGTATAATTATCATAAACTACTTGCCCTGTTTTTGCTTGTAGTTCACAAAAGGATTCTGCTTTGTGGTTGTTCATTCATATATCAAAATGTTAAATTGCTTTGAGGTACCACAGTTAGTAGAACTGCAGTTTTTAACAGTTGGGAATAGCAGAAGTATTTTATTCTTTTCCTTTACAAAAATCACCCCAGCTTAACCTCCACATTTTTTTAAGCTAGTAAATATTTTAGCCTATTATTTTACTGAGTTGGAAATAAGAAGTGATTTTTTAAATTATAGGGCATTGTCATTTTTCCTAATTATTTACTTGTTTTTTATGTCAGATGGGGGAAGATCCAGCCATAATGTAATTGTAAAATTCATTGTAGATTAAGATAACAGTAATGAAGCCTCTGACTCAACCAACAGGGGATGACAAATGAATCTCCCACAAATAATGCATAGTTGGGATTATAACATTGATATCCTTCCTCTCAGAGGTATAGTGCATTTCTAACATGTTTAAACCTATCCTCATGGTATTTAAATATATGAGGTTGAATAACATACATCAAAGGAGAAATAAATTTGTGTGGCTTCATGGCATGCATTTTATCCAATAAATACTTCTTCTTCTACAGCAAAAAGTCCACTCTATTTTTAGCAGGGAGAATGAAAATAATATGTTTTAAAATGACATCAGTGAAAATTTTATAATAACCAGAGCCATAGAAACATAAAAGTTATAAGCTATCTGGGGAGATAAAACGAATGTTAGTATTCTTTATAGGAATAATGCACTCTGGAAATCTAATGGAGATTTATACCTGAGATTAGTCTACATCTGGATCCTACATACATGTCTTCTAGTGCGCATCTGTTTCAACTTTTAATTGAATGTAATCCGTGCCCATATTCCAACTTTATTTCACTCATGTGCGCCTTAGTCTATGTCTATGTATTGTTGCAGGTACTATAACAGCTCATATTAACTGACAGTTTACTGTACGTTAATAATAGGTAACTTTCCATGAATTATCAAGATTAATATTAATTATACAAGGTGTCCCAAAAGTCATCCCTAAAATTGCCATACATGGGGAAATGATAAATTGTCAGTAAATGTACCTTTATTTACAAAATATTCATTGTAAAATTTGACAGAGGGGTAGCCAACACATAGAGACTATTTTGTAAAATTTTGTAATAAATGTTTTGTGAGTAAAGGTACATTTAGCTAAAATTTCCAAATTTCTCTGTGTATGTTGATTTTACGGGTGACCTTTAGGACACCCTACAATTAATATTCCAAGACCTTCCTAAGTTAGGTGCTATGGAAGGATTGATTTTGTTTAAATAAGCAATATAGAGCAATTTGCCCAAGGTCACACAGCTAGTAAGTAAGGAAGCCAAGCTTAAACCTCTCTTCATCACTAAGCTATCTTTTTTTGTATGTGTGTTGTATTTTGCAGGTCCAAAATAGAATTGGAAGGCTTTTGGCTACCCCTCAGGCCAGGATCTCTTAGGACAAAACCTCTGTTGTGTTATCAAAAGTATGTAGTTATAATCTTAGCTATCCAGAAGTTCAGTATTTTCAGTAAGCTCAAAGGTAATCAGCTTCTCAATGGCAGGTGCACGTTAAGAAAACTATCACAGAGCCAGAATGCAAACCTATTGATTATGACAGTGCACATTTCATAATCATGTCACCAGTCAGCTCATTCTCTCTCCCTGTAGAAGAAGTCCATAGAAGGCTAAATTGAACATTTAACAAATTTTTCAAAATATCAAGGGGGTATAAATATCTGGGTTGCACAGATCATTTTTATAGGGTTTGACTCCCAGCTATAAGTATGCCCATCACCCAAATAGTTTTCATATTACTATCAGATCCATTTATTCTCCTCTCCTTCTACCCATTCACTGCTGCTTAAATTTCACTGAGTTTTACTTACCTACGTGCAAATGTGTGCTCTTTGGTTATTTCCAGCTGAATGGTAAATTCCTGTGGTATTTGCTTTACTATTCTTGAGCTAATTCACTTAGGAGAATGATCTCCAGTTCCATCCTGATTGTTGCAAAGGTATTATTTCATTTTTTTATGACTGAGCAGTATTCCATGGCGTACATATAAACTATTTCATTAAATCACTCATGAAATGATGAGCTTTGGGGTTGATTCCACATCTTTTGATTGTGACTGTGCTGCAATAAACATTCAAATGCAGCTGTGCTCCGTTTCTCTGACAATGCAGAGGCAGGAAGGACAGCTCTGGGGAAAAGTCTTTTCCTTCGGGTAGGTACCCAGTGGTGAGACTGATGAATTGAATGATAGATCTACTTCTTGTTCTTTGACGAATGTTCATGCTATTTCCCACAGAGGTTGTACTATTTTTCAGTCCCAGAAACAGTGTGTGTTACTTTCTCTCTACATCCATGCTGGCATCTATTATTTTTATACTTTTTTTTTTTTTGTAGAGACAGAGTCTCACTCTGTCGCCCTTGGTAGAGGGCCATGGCATCAGACAGCTCACAGCAACTTCCAGCTCTCCCGCTAAGGCGATCTCCTGCCTCAGCCTCCGGAGTAGCTGGGACTACAGGCACCCGCCTTAATGCCTGGCTATTTTTTTGTTGCAGTTTGGCCGGGGCAGGGCTTGAACTCGCCACCCTGGGTATATGGGGCTGGTGCCCTACTCACTGAGCCACAGGTGCCGCCCATATTTTTACACTTTTTAATAAGTCATTCTGACAAGGTTAAGGTGATATCTCATTGTGGTTTTAATTTATATTTCCCTGATGGTTAGTGACTTTGAGCATTTTTTCATATGTTCTTTGGCCTTTTGTCTTTCCTCTTTTAAGAAGCTTCTGTTGATATCTTTTGCTCACTTTCTTTTTCAGATTAGTATGATGGAATGAACATAAGATGATTTTTTTCTTGCTGATTTGCTTGAGTTCTTTGCAGATTCTATTCATAGCCCTTTATCAGATATTTAGCTTGTGAATATTTTCTTGCGTTCTACAGATTGTCTTATGTGCTGTGTAGACTATTTCCTTAGCTGTGCAGAAGCTTTTTAGTTTAATCGAGTCCCACTTATTAATTTTTGCTGTTGCCACAATTGCCATTGGGGTCTTAGTAATAAATTCTTTGCTTATGCCAATATCTAGAAGAGTTTGTCCTACATTTTTTCTCTAGGATTTGTATGATTTTTCAGTTTTGTGAGTGGTGGGAGGTAACAGTCCTATTTCATTCTTCTGTGTGTGGCTATCCAATTTTCCCAGCACCATTTATTGAATAGACCTTCTTTTCTCAAATGTATGTTGTTGTCTGGTTTATCAAAGATCAGTTGGTTTTAAGTAGATGATTTTATATTTGGGTTCTCTGTTCTGATCCATTGGTCTATGTCTTTATTTTTTTGCCCCTACCAGGCTGTTTTAGTTACAATAGACTTGTAATATAGTAATGCGATGTTTCCAGATGTATTCTTTTTACTTATAATTACTTTGGCTATTAGGGCTCTTTTCTGGTTCCAAACAAAGCATAGCATTATTTTTTCTAGATCTGTGAAGTATGACTTAGGGAATTTGACAGGGATTGCATTGAATTTGTAAATCACCTTGGCTCTTAAGGTAAATTTAGCAATGTTGATTCTACCTATTTATAAGCATGATATGTTTTTCCATTTTTTTTTGTATCCTCTATGATACTCTTTACTCAGAATTTTGTAGTTCTGCTGGTAGAGATTTTTGATCTCCTTGGTTAGGTGTATTCATAAGTATTTTATTATATTTTCTTTGTAGCTATGGTGAATGGCCATGAGACTTTTATTTGACTCTTGACTTAACTGTTATTTCTATAGAAAAATGCTACTGATTTATGTACATTGATTTGGTATCCTGAGATGTTATGGAATATATTTATCCATTACAGGAGGCTTTTGGTGGAATCTTTGGAGCATGCTAAGCACAGGATCATATCATCAGCGAAGAGCAACACTTTGATCTCTTTGATTTTATTCTTTTTCCTAATTGCTCTGGATAGGACTTCTAGCACTATGTTGAATAGAAGTGGTGGCAGTGGACCCCCTTGTCCTGTTCCAGTCCAGTTTTTGTTCCAGTTCTTTGGGAATGCTTTCACCTTTTCCCCATTCAGTATGATGCTGGCTGCGGTTTGTCATACTGTGGCTTTTAAAATTTTGAAATGTGTTCCTTTTGTTGAAGGTTTTTATCAAGAAAGGGTGCTAGATTTTGTGGAATGATTTTTTCTGCATTTATTGAGATGATGATATGATCTTTGTTTATGGTATTGTTTATATGTTGAATCAGATTTATTGATTTATGTATGTTGAATCACCCTTGCACTGCTCAGATGAAGCCCATTAAAACTGCTGGATTATTTTTTTGATATACTGTCGAATTTCATTTGCTATTATTTTTTGATGATTTTTACATCTATATTAATAAGGGGTGTTGGCCTGTGGTTTTGTTGTTTTTTGTTGTGTTCTTTTTTTGCTTTAGTATCAAGATGATACTGGCTCCATAGATTGAGTTTTGGAGGATTTCTTCTTTCTCAATAGTATGGAATAATTTCTCTACTATGGATACTAGATTTCTTCATAGGTTTGATAGAATTTGACTGTGATTCCATCAAATCTGGTGCTTTTATTGTTGGAAGGTTTTTTGTTATTGATTTGATCTCAATGTTCAGTATTGGTCTACATTGACTATTAATGTATTGAATTCTTTTAACATTTATTGTTTGTTCTCTGTTTCTCTGACAACACAGAGACATGAGGTACAGTACTGAGGTGATTTAGCCCTCAATTTAATAGTGAAGACAAGTGAGTAAAATGACAAGTAAAAATTATGTAGTAAGACACATGATGGAGTTAAGTGCAAGGTGCTGTAGAAATAATAGTAGAACCGTTCCTTTAGCCTGAGAGAAAGCAAAAGCCTCCTGAGAGGATTAATACATATATGGAGTTGAAAATAGTAAATAACATTTATCCAGGGGATGAGAATGGCTTTCTAGACCAAAGAATCTGTGATTCAGAAGCTTAGAAGAAAATCCTTGCCACAATAAGGAAGTACCAGGTTCATCATAACAAGAGTGTGTGTAAACAATAGCATAAACAAAAACCATATGATCATCTCAATCAAAAGTGATAAAAGGTGGAGTGAGAAAAATCGTTAAAAATGTAGGATAATGGTGGGAAATCTCATACACAAAGTTTGATATCCTTTACTACTAGGAACGAAGACCTCGCTTAAGAAACATAAGTACAGAAGTAACCTATACAAATTTGTATTCAAACTACATCACTCTGGGGAAGTGGTTCTCAAACCTTAACTACATCAGATTTACTTGGAAATTCGGTTAAACACCGAATTTCTGATTTAGTAGAACTCAGGTGGAACTAGGATAATCTAAGATATTGCATTTGAAACAAGTTCCTAGGTGATGCTGATGCTCCTGGTTCCCTGGCCACACTTTGGGTGTAATGGCAAAACAGACCATCTGAGGGTGAGCATGGAAAAAGAATCTCAAAGATGGTATTTTGGAAAAAGCAAGAGTTTGGGGAAATAAAATGAGACTTTCAACTAAAGTAGTACTAGCAGTGGTTAGTGAAAGAAGGGAATAGATTGAGCATATATTTAGAAGGAAAATTTGACTGCATTGCTATGTGGATACCAGAGTGTGGGAGTTGACTTCCATAAATCTGGACTGGATGACTTGCTATTTACTGAAAATATCGACAAGAATTAGAAATTGGATGGGAGGCACTTGGCTATAGTAATGGCGAAGAAAAGAAATGTTTGGTTTGAACATACCAAGTTAGAGATAACCAGGATACATCAATGTGCAGACTCTGGCAAAGTAAGTTTGACTGAGACTAAGTGAAGAGTGAGTTTTGTCATCTTAGCCATATGGAGGAGAGTAGACAAGAAAAAGCTGCACACAAAAAATTTATAAAGGAGATGCCTTTATAGAAGAACATGCTCCATTGAAGAGGTTGGCCTCAATCTCTGGCACTTTGTTCAGAAAACCCCAGTATCTGTATTGGAACACAAGTGTGTCTTTGGTACATATTATATTTCCCATTTAAGTTTGAGTTCAGAGAGAATACTCTGAAATTAGAAATATAAAGCCAAAATCTTGAGAATTTTACTTTTTTGCTAACTCTAATTCTCATATGTGCAGGTCAATCAAGGATATCCTTTCTTCCATCAGAGTATAGCCACTGTACCTCAGAAATAGTCTGCTTGGAATTTGTTTCATTCCTTCTTCAAATATTGAGTAAAGTTTTTATATTTTCTCCTAAGTCACTGTGTGGCATACCAAGGCCCTTCTTCTCCCTCTTTTTCATATTTCAATTTACTCAAAAGAGCCTAGTTGCTAAAAATCATTGCTTCGGGAACCAGCCTGTTTGATTTAAACACCTATTAGCTGTGTGACAATTGTCAAGTCATTTAAACTCTTAATGACCCAGTTTCATCATCCTGAAAATGGTGGAAATGATAATTCCTAAAAGAGCTGAGATGCTCTTTAAGGAAGCAACAGAACCCTTAGCACAGTGCCTAGTGTAGTAAATACTTAATAAATGTTAATTATTACATTACCCAACCAAGTTCCTGGACAAACTTACCCAGTGCACATTCAAAAACAAAATAGAATTCTGGCAATGTGATATACTCAAAACTTGTTATCACTCTATAAAATTGTACAATACCCCCTATATGTTATAATCTTAATACTTTTTTTTTTTAGAGAAATAGTCTCACTCTGTTGCCCTAGGTAGAATAGCAGGTCATCGTAGCTCACAGCAACCTCAAACTCTTAGGCTCAAGTCATCCTCCTGCCTCAGCCTCCCAAGTAGCGGGACCACAGGCACCTTCCACAACACCCGGCTAGTTTATCTATTTTTAGTAGATATGGGATTTCACTCTTGCTCAGGTTGGTCTTGAATCCATAAGCTCAATTGATCCACCTCCCTTGGCCTCCCTGAGTGCTAGGATTACAGGCATGAGGCACTGCAGCCTGCAACCACTTTATTTGTAACAGTTTTTCCTCACGTTCTACAAGTTGACATGCTCTTAGGCAGAAAAAAATCCTTATAGTCTGGGAGCACTTACTGACTCTGAATGGTATGAAAGATGTGACATTGACTTATTCGCATCATGTCCTCCTGTTAACGGTACGGAGTCCCAGTCACAATGTACACTCAGTCACTCTTTTTGAAGGAATTAATTGTATGACTCAAGAAAAATTTGGATTTGGGCTGGACTATACTCGAAGTAAAGGAATAGTTATTTTCCATTCTTTTTAAATTTTAAGGAGTAATTAAGACACCTGTTAGCCTCCATAGGAAATATTTACAAAACTGTGCTCTGTGTTTCCGACTTACTCTCTGCCTTGCAGGAAATTTACCGTATAAAGTTGCCAAGGAAACACTAATTGCTTAAGTCTGGGAGAGAAGGAAGATACCTCATTAATAAGCTGAGCTTCATTATCTGGGTGCTTGCCTCAGGAGCTGGTATTCTGTGATGAAAGATTGTTTCCATTAAGCATTATATGAAAAACTGAACGATATTTTAAAAGAAATTTTGTCTTGTATTACTCATTTGTGTTGCTGTGAACCTGCACGCTGAGATGTTACATAAATATAAGTATTACTGATTTTTAGTTTAATGTATTTGAACCATTTATTAATGCCAGGCACATTTGTTAGGTACATTTTTCAAGCATTGATTTATGATTCAATGATTTATGTACAATGATTAAGGTATTAGGCTAATCTGAAGTATTGGCTGTATTGCACCAGAAGATACATTTAATGTATTGTTTATTGTCTATTAAATCATTTCGTATTTCTTCCTTCTTATACACTGGAAATGGTGAGATACATAGAAATATAGAAATTTAGTGCCTCAGGATGAGATAACACAGAGTAGAGGGCTTTTTCCTTTAGGAGGATGTCTCATTAGTCATGTATGATGGAATAAAGTACATTGGGCTGGGGGATACAGCACTTGGGATTGCAAAGCTTCTTTCCAGTGTTCACCAGCTGTGTGATTTTGGGTAAGTCATTTATTAGTTGGTTCATTCGGGCATTTTATAAAGATCTGTGATGCAAACATTATTGCTTTGAGCCATGCTTGAGCCACACTGATACATTTATACAAAAAATAAGAAATATTTCATCATATATACTCTGAGCCTCAGCTTTTTCTGCATAAATATGTATTATATGCTTTATTCATTCAATCAATGATTTACTAGTTCAAAGGGCCCCCTTTGTGGCAGGCTGTTCTAAAGGTTGATAGTAGGTATTTGACTCTTGCTAGATTCTTGATAGCATTGCTTTTTAGGCATAGGGACAATTACAAATTGTGGCTGTTGCTACTCCTTGTGTGTCACCCTTCCTTCCTCTGGATTCAGCAAGCTGTCTACGCCTCTACACACTACCCCTTTATTAACTGTTATTCCACAAAGTTTAGAGTTTGTCGGTTTTTCTAGGTGGAACCTTGACTGATTTAAATAATTTTTAGGGTAAGTTCTTGAAATGTTGGTGTTTAAACTGAAGTCCAAATGAAGTAAGTGAGCTTTAAGCGCTATGGCTTAGAGGTTTGTCCCCTCCAAAGCTCATGCTGAAATTTGACACCCACTGCTGGGGGTGGGACCCAGTGACTTGTGTGTGGGTCCTGGGAGTGGATCCCTCATGAGTAGATTAATGGCCCCCCAGTCTATTAGATAACAGGGCACCTCTGTCTGTTCCCACTTCTTCTTTCACCCCGTGATCGTGATCCTTGCACGTCTTAGCTCCCTTTTCCCAAAACTGTGAGTGGGAGTGACCTGAGGTCCTCAGCAGGGACAGATGCTGAGTATTGACTTTTCAGCCTTCAGAATTGTGACCCAAATGCACTTTAAAAAAAAAATAAGTTATCCCACCTTGAGAGCTCCTATATAGCAACAGCAAGTGCATTATTAAGACATGGAGGAATGGAAAAAGAAAAGAAACGACATAGAGGAATGAATATGCTAAGTAGCAAGAAATGCGCACACAAAGACTCTCCCACAGAAGCCATATTTAGATGGTTTCCTGGAATGGTGATGGAGCCAGCAGGTCAGAAGAGAGAGTGAGAGTAGATAAAGACGGCAACAGAGAGACAGCCAAGGGCCAGACCAGATGGGAGTAAGTTCCTGTTGTATTCTGAGATTGATGAGAAACCACACAGGGGCTTTGGTTAAGGGTGTAATCTGATCTAACTTGCATTTTAAATAGTTCTGGCTGCTATGTGGAAAATATGTGAAGAAGAGGAAATAAGAACAGATTCAGGCAGAATTGTGAAGCTGTTAGCTCATAGGAAAGATTTTGGTTGATATGGTCCAAGGAATTAGAATGGCAGCAATGTGGGTGGTGAGAAATAGGCAAATTCAAGCCTATTTTTAAGATAGACTTGGTAGCATTTTTTGATGAATTTGGATACAGCCACTAGGTGGATTGTGGGGTCATTTAATACTATGGCGATCACAAGGACAGGAACCTAAATTGGGGAAAGAGTTGAGGTCGGAAGCAGGAATTCAGTGTTATGTGATTATGGGTTTTTTGTATTTATTTACATGTTCATTTATTGTTTTCAATTTCAGGGTATTGTGGGGGTCACACATGTTTTGTTTACATACTTTGCTTTTTATACAGATTGAATCAAAGTTATAAGTTTGCCCTTCACCCCACAGGTGTGAATTTACCCATTCCTTTCCCCCTTGCTCCCAGATTGATTTTCATTGCCATTTAGTTCCATTTGTGCACGGAAGTGTTGATCGATTAGTTTCAACTTGATGTTGAGGACATATGTTTGTTTCTCCAATCTTGTGATGTTTCACTTAGAAGGATGTGAAACATCAGTTCCATCCAGGTTGTCACAAAAGATACTAGTTCACCATTTTTTAATGGCTCCATGAAAGTACTCCATGGGGTGAATATACCACATTTTATCAATCCATTCACGTATTGCTGGACACCTGCATCTTTGTTTCCGCACTTTGCAGTTGTGAAGTGTGCTGCTACAAACATTCAAGTGCAGGTGTCCTTTTAATAAAATGACCCTTTTTCTCTGGGTATATTCCCTGCAGTGGAATTGCTGGATCAAATGGTAGGTCTAGTTTAAGTTATTTGAAGTATCTCCAATATAGTTTTTAACAGAGGTTTGCAGTCCCACCAACAGTGTATAAGAGTTCTTTTCTCTCCGCATGTATGCTAGCATCTGTTATTTTGCATTATTATTTTTTAAATGGCTACAGTACGATCAAGTGGAGATTGGAGTGCACAGTATCAATCTGCAATAATAAATGGAAGCTAAAAATATGAATTCAGAATCATCAGCCTACATCGTATTTAGAGCCACAGCCGTAAATAAAATCATATGGAGGGTGAGAGAGAATAAAAACCAAAAGCAAAAAGCAGTCACCTGTGTCACGTGTGGCTTACTGATTAAGAAATATGACAGAACATTGACAATTAAATTTGAACAATAGAGTGTCATACCCTAGGTAAGAGGAGTTGCAGTGATGTAATGGGGACAACAGGCCACTTCAAGAGAAAGGGGCAATGAAAGAGAATTTGAGAAATTTCCTTTTTTAAAGGAGATGTGAGAAATGCTTAATTTTGATATTGTGGATGTAAAAAATTTTATAAACTTCTCTACAAAGTACCTCAGCCAATATTTTAAAGACTTTGAAGCAAATTTTAAACACAGACATTCAATAAAAATGGTTATCTTACTATTTCTTATTGATTCCACTGATAATGATACATTTTGATAGACTGCTTGATGACCTCTTATGTACTCTAAATTGGAATATGATACCTTTTCCCAAAGAATCTCCCAAATTGGGTGGCACCTGTGGCTCAAAGGAGTAGGGCGCCAGCCCCATATGCTGGAGGTGGTGGGTTCAAACCCAGCCCTGGCCAAAATTTTGCAAAAAAAAAAAAAAGAAAGAATCTCCCAAATTGTAACAAATTATAAATATTTACACATTAATTCGCTAGGGCTGCCAGATCAAAATATTACTATGTAGGTGGCCTAAACAGCAAAAATGTATTTTCTCACAGTTCTCGAGGCTGGAATTCCTGATCAAGGTGTTGGTGTATGTGATTTCTTCTGAGGCCTCTCCTCCTGGGATTGCAGACAGCCGCCTTCTCGCAGTGTCCCCGGTGGCCTTTCCCCAGTGTGCCCACATTCCTTTCTGTTCTTATAAGGACATGAGTCATATTAGATGAGTCACCATAATGCCCTCATTTTGGACCTTATCTCTAAATATAGTTACATCCTGAGGCGCAGGTGGCTGGGACTCAGCAAATGAATTTGGGGGGAATATAATTCAACCTATAACAATGCATAAGTCTTAAATTTTAAAGTAGTTGTAACCAGCAACAATTATCATATTGGTGTTATATTAAGTGACTTTTTGAATGAGTAAAACCTGTAAACTTTACATGTAACTATCAGGTTTGGAGACGTTCTGGATCGCGTGGCATATGCAATGTTAGCTTCAACAGACTACTTAGAATTTTATTTTTTTTCATTTCATAACCAAACTTTCTAAAATAACTTTTTTTCCTAACAATTACTGGGCTGTGACTGATTATTACTCTCTCAGGACAGAAGTAGGAATCCAGTAATAGCTCTAAGAGAGACCCCAAACTCTAATATTCTTTTTTCTACCTCAATACAGAGGAAGTGGTTATAACATCCAAACTTGGTGGCTTGCACTGAAGTCCACACGGTTACTCTCTCTAGCTCCATCATTTAAAGTGTCTGTCAAGGGAGAAAATGTCAATTCTTGGAGCAGCTTCCCAGGGGGAAGAGTTGCACTTGGACGACCAGCAGCATCCATGCTGTCTCATGTGGAGTTTATTCTATTTTATTTATTTATTTTTAATTTTTTATGAAATCATAAACACATACATCATGTATACGTCAATGCATTTATGGGGTACAATGTGCTGATTTCATATAGAATTAGAAACGCTCACATCACATTGGTTAATATGTAGCTCATCTCATTTCCTTAATTATTGTGTTAAGACATTTATACTCTATACTAGATCCGACATGTACCCTTGCATTATGCACCATAGGTGTTTTCCCACCATTCACCCTCCCGCAATCTGACCTCCCCCCTCCCCTCCCATCCCCCCTCCTCCCTCCTTCATGTTGGGCCATAGTTGTGATCTATTCTTCACATGAAAGTGTGAGTGATTGTAAACTGGTTTCATAATAGTACTGAGCACATTGGATATTTTTTCTTTCGTTCTTGAGATACTTTACTAAGTAGGATATGTTCCAGCTCCTGCATGGAGGCTGAGGTGACAACTGTGCCTCATGCTCCCATGAGTCTCCCTCTGTTAGAATTCTGACACTGATTGCTTCACTGCCTTTGGAGCTAAACCTTCCAAAGCTCTGATTCATGAGCCTGCCTTGACTTACCAGATTTCCATGCCAGGAACTAAGCTTTCCAGTATTACAAGACATGACCTTATACAGCTTGTGTTAAGGACAGGCTAATGATCTCACTTAAGTATTTCAAACCTTGGAGAGGAAAGTAAGACTGTCATTACCTGGAATTTTTTTTAAGAAATAAAGTCAATCATGTAATTTATGCATCCAGATTTTTCCTGTTCTGTAGATGAGAGTAATTCCTAGAATGAAGGATACAGATTACTGATGTTAAGCAGTGAGCCACAACACAGAGTGGGTGCAAGGACAGCTTGCCACACCTCTATAGATTTAAGTGATAAGGAGACAGTGCATGCAAAAGGATTTATAGTATATCCCATACACAATAAGAATAAGGAAGGTCACAGTGGGTTCAGCTCCCTAAGTCTCTAGAAGGGCCAGCACTTGGATGAGGTAAGTGAGGTACTGAGGGCACAAAATTTAAGAAGGCACAAACTCTCAGGATCATGTTTAAAGTCATCCCTCCTATGACCCTCAGAATGAGTGGCTCCATACATTTTGCACCATACCCACCTTACTTTCCTCTACTTCTGGCCTTGGTTCCCAATTCTATTGGACAACTCTGAACTGGATGGACCAGATGCCAGGCAAAAAGAGCAGTGGACTGTTCTTTCAGGGAGGACCCAATTCCATACTGTATCTGTGCGGTCTTTATAGCCTGCAGATGGACCCAGGGAGGAGGTGTGAAGTGGAAAGTGCTGAACCCCAGGGGGGCAAATGGAAAACAGCCATGTGACTTCTCCTCCTAAGACTGCCTACCTGGCCATGTTCTGGAGGCTCACAGAATATCCACCAGGATGGGCTTGCTCTGGTTTAGCCTTGTCTATGTGGCCAGCGTGAGTACATGCAAGGTCACCAAAGTACCACGGGGAAGCTTTCTTCCTAATACAGGTATTAAGGAGACACAGGTTCGTATTCCCCCTGCTTTCTCACCCCATTTCTGAATAGCGCTGTATGATACTATGTAATTTATATAAACTGTCTAACTACTGGAGAGAATAAAATACTGATATAGAAGGCTGTTATAGGGTTAATGCATATAAAGCACTTAAGGAGGGAATGGCAGATAGTAAATGGGAAGTAGTAGCTCTCTTATTAGCTGAATGATGATCTACACGTGGTTATATGTGATTAAATAAATCTCTGTAGCCTAAAAGTTGTTTCTGAATGTTTTAATCAAACAAATAACAATATTACACTAGTAAATTTAGATACTTTGTAGCAAATCAAAATGGTTTTGCTATTTGAGGTCCCCTTTGTTGGAATTTGTATGAAAACACGTTTAAGTACAGATTTCACTTCTGTTTGGTAGGTAAGCTGTTCAACGACCATCAAAGCAATTGACCCACTTTTAGCTATTGTTGAAGAGTTATGTGATGCATATGTTCATTAACTTAAAGGAGCTATTAATTTTACTCATTAGTATTACACCATGAATGCATTCATGCACATTTATTTTCGTTATTCACACCTGAAAAAAATTTTTTTTCATCAAGTGATAAGTCATGTTTAAATTGGACCTTTGTCCAAGTAGGACACTTTTTTTCAAATTATACTCAAAATGGAACATGAGCTAAAAAATGTTTTACAATTGAATGAATAAAGGGGGTAAGAGTGTACATCTGTATATTCTTCAGAGCCATGAATTCATCATTTGCTCTTAATTCAACATGTGTTTAAAACCACAAATATTAGTGCCTTTCTTATTTATTTTCTAAGTTCTTCTTTTGCCCTATTTTTTCTAAGACCATGACTATCATGAAAAGCTTAGTTTAAAAAAATCTGAAAATCGACACAACTTATCTATGATAGCAAAAAAGTCTTTGATAAAACTTTTGAAAAGATGATAAAATGTATCCAGTAAATTGCTAGAATGTTTTTTATCTGTACCATTTATTATCTCTCTAATAGCTGCATGAAGAATTCCATTATTAATATAATTTATATGCCTCTCTATGAACAAAAGCATGTATAAGCCCAAATGTTCTTAACAACATTTTCTTTCGTTGCACATGCAATTAGAAATAGCATCTGATATGAACAGAACCTTGTTTTTGCTGTGGTCACAACAGGAGTTTATCAAGCAATGCAATGAGCTATGTGTTTTATGTCTATTGCTGCGTTTTAACCACATTACTACCTGATGGTGTCTGTTCATTCTATAAGATTCTAAAACAATTTTTAAAATTATTTTTTGTGTTTGGATTCAATAGGTGTATTAATTTTGTTTGCCAATTTACGAATATTTTTCATGCTTTGTGTTTATTATACAGGGACACTAATTAGGTGACTTAATGGAAATGTTAAAGCGTATGTAAGATCAAATAATTTAGGTGATTTTCTTCTTTATGCTATGCCTGGTGTGAGAATAAAGAATTCCAACAGGATGGAGAGGAAAGGCCTTTGACAAATAGACCCAACTATTCACATACATTGCTTAGGATATGTTGGGTCTTGAGAACCAAAAACCCATCTTAAATTGAAATGTAGCCAAACAGAACATCTAGTTTCTAAGAGTCCTCTACATGATAGAATCAAAGTCTTAAACTCTGCTGTTTATCTCCTAAATTTTATATTGCCTTAGATGTCTGGTAGACTTCTACTATTTGAAGAAATTTTTATAAGCCATTTCTAGAGCTAAAATGGGGAAGAGGTAGTTCCTCCAAAGTATGTTGAATAGGGAAAAATTACACACACACACACACACACACACACACACACACACACACACACACGGTGGCCGTAAAGTTTGTGTGAAATTGAAACTAGTTTAACATAGTAAATTGCACATGAACTTTATGGACACCCTATATATAAAGTATCCATGACAGTGTAGACAATTAATACCTACTTGGCTAGTATGCCTTGTGATTGCCTTATCATTTAGAATCTTTAATTCTTTCATAGACTGGACATGAAGAATTTCATCACCCATTGAGTTGCCTTTCCAAAGTCAGCTTCTTCACATGGAAACATTCAGAACACCATTTCTTCCTTTCTCCTTCCTTTAATGTTCCCATCACATGCTCACCTCAGCCCTATGTTATATAGTTAATATTCCTCATATTTTAAATACCAAGGGGGAAATGATGTAATTAAGTTCCGAGTCAATTAGCAGCATAAATCTTCTTAATGATATAAATGTACTGGCTGTTTCCCTAATCATAAACATTTAATTTTCTTTCATGTAAATATCAACTCAATTATCTAGCTTTTTTCCTTCCTTACTGCAATTATATATCTCAATTCCTCATCCCTATTCTTTCAATTAGATGCAAACAAATAAGAAGTGATCACAGTCAAAGAGCCTTTGTAGCAAAAAAAAAAAGAAAGAAAGAAAACAGAAAAAAATATATATATATGTAATTCTTCCATGTAACCCAAAGTTCTATCCAGCAGCCTTTGGCCTTTGAACTTTTTTTTTTTCCCATCCAGGAAGGATGGACAATAGTTTAAAAATTAAATTGGCTGCAAACATTAAAAACCTGGGTTATTTTATTATGACACCTGCCTTCCAGCTTCTTTGAAAAAGTCATATTATTGTTAACCCTAGAACCTGAAACTGATAGGGCTGAGTTGTAGTTGTCCATATAAACGGGTCACAGCCTCAGCAGCTTATCATGGTGGCACCATTTCTCCATTTATGAAAACTCTGACAACTATAATCAGTACTCAGGCATGACCTTCTGTAGTTACGCAGCCAAAGTTAGAAATCCACTCTTCTGACACTTTACTAGGGAGAGTGTCCCAGTATCTAATATACTTAATACTAACATGTAAGCGATAGAAAAACAATCACATGCCCACAAGAAATAAAACACAATTAACTTCAAGGGGGTTAGGGGGTGGGGGGAAGGAAGAAGGGAGAGGCTAGGAAGGAGGGGGTTGGTGTGCTCGCACCTAATGGGCACAGTGTGAGAGTATCAGAACATCCCTGGGGAAGGGCTCAACGACACCTTGGACTTTGGCTGACAAACGCAAACAGTATAACCTAATTGTTTGTACCCTCATGTTAATCTGAATTTTTTTTAAAAGTTAGAAATTGATCTCTGCAAAAGAACAGCTATTATATATATATATATATCTTTATGTTTTTATCTTCTATAGGAATAGAGTGGACCATAGATAATTGTTAAAAAATGGCACCAATGTGGATGGAACTGGAGGACTTTATATTAAATGAAATAAGCCAGGGACAGAAAGTCAAATATTACACCTCCTCACTCCCTAAAAATCATTGATTACATGAAAATAGTGACTGGAATAGTGGTTGCTAGAAGCTGGAAAGGTAATAGGGAGGGGGGATGAAGAAGGGTTCGTTAATGGGTACAATAATATAGTTAGAAAGAATGAGAACATGTAACCTAGTTACATGTCGCTCATGCATGTATCCCCAGCACTCAGGGAGGCTGAGGGAAGAAGATCACCTAAGGTGAGGAATCTGAGACCTGCCTGAGCAAGAGCAAGACCTTGTCTCTACCAAGAATAGAAAAAAATAATTAGGTGTGTCTCAAAGGCTAAAGCAGGAAGATTGCCAGCCCAGGAAGGGCCGTTTGAGGTTGCAGTGAGCTGTGATGATGCCGCTGCACTCTGTTACGGAGGGCAACAAGAGTGAGACCCTGTCTAAAAAATAAAAGAAATAATAAGATCTAATGTTAAGGAGCCCAATAGGTGGGCTACAGTTAAGAATAATTTTATTGCATATTTCAAAATAGCTAGAAGAGTGGATTTAGGATGCTCCCAACACACATGAATGATAAAGTTTTGAAGTGATGGGTCTCTCAATTACTCTGATTTGATTATTACACATTGTATACCTGTATCAAAATACACATGTATCCCATAAATATGTACAACTTTCTGTAGCTATAAAAAAGTGAAAACATAGATTTTTTTTTTAATTTAGCAGATCAAACCTTTTCCATGGGGTTACATTGAAAACCACGTGTTCAATTGCAGTTTTCTTTTTTCCATTCTGCCCTCACTTCAGTTCTTTAAAGATGAAACATCTGCTTTCCTGTCTAGAGCTGTTCTCTTTGCAAAGTTCAAGAATAATTAGTCTGTTTATATATATATGTATTTTTCTTTTTATAGACTGTACTGCGTTGTAGAGAATATCCAGCTCTTTGGATACAGAACTATTTGTATAGTGCTACAGTATACAAAATGGTAAAAAAAATAAATAAATGAAGTAGCTAATGTGTCTTTGCAGCAGAATAAATTACTACATTGTGGGACTGGGGTATTCTCTATGCTGTTGAGTAGCATTTTACAATCAACACCTCTCCCCTTTTCAGGATATCGAATCCCTAACAGGAGGGCTGACTGGTTCTAAGGGGGCTGATCCACCGGTAAGTTAGATACTTCATTAAATTTAACTGTTGATGAATTGAATTGTGTACACACCACATCATCAGGTAATTGTGTGTATATTATTAGTCATATACGGGTATTTTTTAGGTTGCAATTAATGATGTAAAATAAGAAATTGCTTTGAGGTGTGGTCTGGTGTTTGAAGCAGTTTTAATAACTCATAAAATTTATCTTCATAAAATTATTGGCACTAAAAATAGAAGTAAAAGCTTCATTAGAGTATCTTCCGTAATTTATGTTCTAGTAATAGACTACACTAACTTGAAAGTTTTTCATTCTAAATATAAGGGTAACATTCAGGTAGATATTGTCTAGTTATTGTGAAAAATTGTGCCCATGTTATAAATAGGATTGATTCTTGATATTGTTGTTTCTTTCTTATCTAACCCAGAAGGCTTCTAAAAATTAGGGGCAGAGTTCTAAAGTTTTTAAGGGTTATCATTTTCAAGCAGTTAGAAGAGATTGATGGTCTGTTATTGGAAGATCTTAGGCTTATCTATGATATCTGATTTCAGAAAATATTGACAAAGATGACATTTGTATAACTTCGTGTTTGAGATACAAAGATGAATTCAGAGAATATATAAAGTAAAAAGACATTCAATTTACATCAACAAATAGTGCATTAATTTTCTCATTGTTTTCTTTTTGTTTAATACAGTAGATTCAATGAGGGACATAAAGAATCCAGAGTTATCAATTTTTAGCTATACTTCATATAGGCATCTAGGTGAAGAACATATTTCTGTTAAAATGCCAGTGAGGTGTGAAAAGAAAACTTTGTAATTGTAGCTCTTTCTCTCCTGTCTTACTTGCATGCGTTTCATAATGTTGTCTAATCTTCAGAGATTTGCTCCCAAAGTAGGCTAAAACAACATAGTGTAGTCTTTTTCCCCTTTTACTTTTATCCTCTGAATTTATGTCGTGAAAAAATATTGACTTCATATAGCGTCTTATAAGTTCATTTATCCCCTGAACATATTATATTATAACATAAGGCAAGATGAAATTTAAGTTAAGCCAGATAGTATGTATATTGACAGGATTTATGGTTAGCCTTCTAGTTAAGTATTGTAGGTGAGTACTTATGTGATGTAATTTCACCCTGCTGCCTTCATCTTATATCAGGATAGTAAATCTATATTTCCTTCAAAATACTTCATTCATCTATTCATTGATTTTTAAAAGAATTCTCCAGTTAGAGGTTTGGTGGTTATAAAAGGATCCATTCCTCATTCAAAGTAAAACAAAACCTTCTCTTCTACAGGTAATGATAAAAATCTTATCCACTATCTACATGTTGCAATAGATTAGTTTATCACATCTTTAAAGAAAGCATGTTTCCAAACATGAAATATTGAGTGGGCATATAGCCTTGTTGTTGAAAGAACCCTTTTTCAGGGAAAAAGAGGTTCACACAAAGGAAAAATGGTGAAGACAAACTTCAACTTCCTTTTCAATAAATAAAAGTGAAGAGGCATTAGGTATACGTGGGTGTGTGTATGTAGTGTGTGCAGATAAAGATGTAGATGATAGAAATTTTTTTTTTCTTTTTAATTTTTTTGCAGTTTTTGGCCGGGGTTGGGTTTGAACCCACCACCTTTGGCATATGGGGCCAGTGCCTACCCTCTGAGCCACACGCACCGCCCAGAAACTTTTTTTTCTTTAGACACGCTTATAATATTGTAAAGAAGGTAGGGGCTCATTCTTGGCCATGCCTTACCATGACGATGGGTTATTTTTCAGTGCTGCTAACATTGTCTGAAGCTCAATAATTGTGTTTATTTTACTTTTTGTAGATTGGAAAAATCATTAAAATTTCAGAGTACTTAAGGGCTTAGGGAATTTGAATGTTCATTAATACACATTAATTTAGTGTCTCCCATCATTAAAGTACTATCTGGAGCATAATGCCAGGAGTTATGTAATAAAGCCATTTCCTTTAGCCCCTATGAAGATTACATAATGAAGTCTAAGTATGAAGGTGAAATGACAGTAGTATCCAGGATTATTTCATTCATTTGGGAATAAAGCTTTGAATGAAACTATTGTTTTTGCCTCTTTATTAGAAAACTGAAAGTTTGAATTACACATAGTCTAAATCTATTTGCAATTGTATACTATATTTTCTTTCTTTAAAAAATACCGTTGTATAATAATAGATAATCAACTGACTATTGCCCAAATCTAAAGTTACATTTTTTTCTGTAGAAATGTTTACAATGTACTGATAAACCTATTCTGCAATGAAATTTTCTTTGGTAAGAGTTTCAAAGTCCTATAATTTTTTATTCATTGAACAGAATACAAAAAGTGCTGAATAAACAATCTCTCACAAGGATGCATAGCTGTGGAATAATTTCTTTGCTAATGTAATGAAAATTTCAAAGATATCTTGAAACATTAATGGTATGTTTAAAATGGCAAATTTTGCTGTGTGTATACATAAATATTAATTCTGAAGCATTAGACAAAGAGTGATTTGTTATTTAAAATTGTGAGGCATATATAAAATGTTTTGTCAAATTTGTAATGTTGTTTTAAACAGCTTTGCACATCTGGTAAAATTTCAGGAACTCTAGTAACATTTTCCATTAAGACTTTTAACAAAGACGTTTAGTCATTTTTTAAAATATTCCAGTAGTCTGAGTTTCAGTGCTAATAATGAAAGAGAAAATTGTTTCTTCTTGATTTTCAAGAACAATTCAAAAAGATTCACAATGGATCTCTTCTGAAAACAGTTTTAACTCAGAAACTGGAAATTAGTTGCTGCAGCAAATAGAATTTGCAGATTTTCTAAGTCATAGTTATCTTGGAAAATAAACTCTTCCATTGAGGGAAAAAGACAGTAAATGTTAAATATTAAAATTGTCATTGGAAAATAATATCAAAGTCTGTTCTACATTTGTCATATATTTATCATTCATACACAAGAGATCACAAATTAATGGACAGTGTGAAAATATCATATATTTATATAGAAAAATAAATGCAACTAGATAGTAAAATATAATCGTTAAATTAAATAGTGCTTTGTAAATATCTCACATTTCCATTCAATATTAACAATATTAGAATGTTAAAAACTTGGGAACTGTCAGGAATCAAGGTGTCCCACATGATCCCTCAGAAGGACGGGGAAGATGAATGTATCTCTACTCAGGTGGCTGAGAGGACTTGGATGCAATGCCAAGCCCTGTTCTGTATCTGCATGGCATGAACCTGGTATCTGGAGAGCTGTTGATGTGCTGGTCAGTGTGGAACCAGCAGTGTGAGGAACCACTGCACACATTAAACCCATGAGCCAATGGCAGAGAGGTATGGGGCAATCCCTGCCAGAATTCCTCCTCAGCTGCAGGCTAGGTCTAAGTCAGCAGGAGAGATTTAGTATATCAGCTTAACCGCAAAAGTTAAGTTTAGTGACACAGACTCAAGCAGACTAATATAAACAATGTGGGGTATTTCACTTTGTAATTTAGTTTAAGAAAACATTATAATTTTTAACTAGCTATTTACTTTCATGTCATTCTTTAAGTTTTTAAAGGAAGATAAGGATAAAAATCTACTGAGAAGTGATGTAAACCAAACCTTAGACTACATGGAACACATTCCTGAGCATATTTTATTATACCATACATGGATCAAGTGTGGAAGAGTTTTATTCTATTTCACAAAATGCTAATAACAGGGTTAACATCAAAATTAAATCTACCTTATTATCAAAAAATGCCACTAGGACTGTTCAGTCGCTGCCTGGTTTTTCTTTCTACTTGTTACCTTTGAGGGATGTGATCTATAAATTTGCTCCCTATGGAACTTAGTACTTTTAATTGTTGCAAGTTTATTTCTTCCAAATTCTAAGAGTTCTCTTTGTTTTTAGAGTGTGGTGAATAGTAAATGCTCATGCAATTCATCTCCTTGGGATTGATGTGCACATTGTCTTAAATGTTCTTCCTCTCTACTAATAATTTTCCCATTAGGAACCAAAATTGTTCTTTCTGTTCTCATTTTAGTGGTCTTCTTGATGGTGCTTAGAATTCAAAACAAATTCAATTTTTAGAATGCTCTATGTATACCAAGTTGTATATTTTATAACTTGTAAATGATCTTAAAATTAAAAATTTTTCAAAAGTAATTGAAATTTGATTATTAAAAAGATACCAATGGTCTACTTACTCTTTTCAACAAATAAGGGGATAAAATAAGGTGAATTTAAATTGTGATCTAAGTTGAATTCTTTCGGCCTGAACCTTGTAATGCTTTATCACTTCTTTTCATTATTTTTGTTTATTTCAGACAACGTATATTTGCAAGTACACTATGGGGCAGGCATTTAGTTAAGTTTAGGGATACCGTGGTACACAATATGCAGTTCCTAATTTCAAAATCTTACATTATACTTGGGTACACAGTTTGGTAAAAACCAATGTAAACACGGGATAAGATGAAAGCAAGTAAGAGGATAACATAATCCAATCAAGGGGAATGAAAAGGAGCTGGAACCTCACAGAAGATAAATAGGAAAAAATAATGTGTAACTTGATAGTTGCAGATGATCCCTTCTTCAAGTGAAGGGATGGAGCATTGTATTTTAGCACAGGAATAGCATCTGCATAGGTCAAAAATGAGAAAATAGCCATGCTTAGTGGCTCACACTTGTTATCTAGCACTCTGGGAGGCCAAGGTATGTTGAAAGCTTGAGTGTAGGGGTTCGAGACCATCTTGAACAAGAGTGAGACCTTGTCACTACTAAAAATAGAAAACTAAGCATTGTGCTGGGTACATGAAGTCCCAGCTACTCTAGAGGCTGAAGCAAGTTGATCACTTGAGCCCAAGAGTTTGAGGTTGCAGTGAGTAGTGATGACACCAGGATACTCCACCTAGGGTACCCAAGTGACAGAATGAGTTTCTGTCTCAAAAAAAAAAAAAAAAAAAAAAAAACAAAGGGAGAAAATATAATTATGTGGCTGGAGTCTGAAATAATGTAGAGAGATGGAAGATAATGGTGACAAAGAAGGCTGGAAGTTTGAGGCTGGATGCAGGAAATTTCATGAAGGGAATTTGTACTCTATACTGAGAATATAAGCAAGAATTAAACTCTTCAAACAGAAGAGTCAACTAGATCTTCTCATTAGAAACTTTTCTTGGTACTTGTTGGAACATGGATTAAAGAAAAAGCTAAAGCAGAGAGAGCAGTGAAAAGACTCTTGTAGTCAACCAAAGGATAATGATGAAAATGCAAAGTGGTTTATAAAAGTAATGAAGGGCAATATCTCAGGAGAGACTCAATATAGTAGAACCTCCATAGTCAACCACCTCCCTACATTGACAATCTCCTTAAGTTGACCTAATTTTCATGGGCCAGACTTGCACCAAGCATACTTATTAGTACATTAGTCCTAGGTGGACACCTCTGTATCTTGTTGACTTTGTCAAAGTCCCTTAGGTCCTACTCTGTTTTAAAAAATAAAACACTAAATGATTAATATAAACCTGTAGAGTGGTAATGAAAATGCACAGCAATGGATTCATTCAGGAGATACTGAGGACACAGCAACTTTGTAAGAATAGGCAGTTTGAAAGGAGAATAAGACATATTAAGAAGTCAAGGCTGAAATTTGAACATTCTGTTTTAGCAATTGAGTGGATGAAGAAATTTATTTGGACATTCTTTTTTTTTTTTCTTGAGACAAGAGTCTGACTGTCTCCCTGAGTAGAGTGCTGTGGTGTCATAGCTCACAGCAACCTCAAACTCTTGGGCTCAAGCAATCCTCTTGACTCAACTAAGTAGCTGGGACTATAGGTGCCCACCACAATGCCTGAATATTTTGTAGAAACAGAGTCTCACTCTTGCTCAGGCTGGTCTCAAATTCCTAAGCTCAAGCAATCCACCTGCCTCAGCCTCCCAGAGTGCTAGGATTACAGGTATGAGCCATCATGCCTGGTCAATGGACATTCTTGGAACTATTGGAATTGACAAAAATACCTCCCTAAAAATTGTATGCAGAGAGAAGATAAGAAGAGTAACAGAATAAAAGCCTTGAAGAAGAAAAATATTTAAGTAGGCTAAAAATATGCCTTAAAAAAGACAAACCAGAGATGGATACAAGGAAAGAATCTCAGGAAGGGGAGGGGTCATAAATGCCAAGGTTGAAAAAGGATGGTGAAAAAGGTTATTAGCAGTTTCATAATGTGGAAAGTTCCAAAAGAACTATGTTCATTGTATTTAGCAACAAAAAGATAAGTGGTGATTTAGGTGAGAATAATTTAACATGGATAATTTGCATAAAATTAAGTTTCCAGTGGCCTAAGGATTAGATGGAAAACAATTGGGTTCAATGGCAATATAAAGAGCTTGGTTATGAAGAAACTGGGAGGAGGTAATAGACAGTATAAGAAAGCCGATTATTTTTATAAAAGAAAATTTGAGTGTGTGTATGTCATCACCTGGGTTCTTGATTTAAGTACTTCACAACCCAGACATTTCCATGTGTTAATAAGATAGTGGTCATGTACATGAGTGATGAAGTAAAGATGGAATGAAACTTGTTGGAATGTGTGACCTGAAGGAGCATGGAGGCCAGAGTGCCGCATGAATTCTATCTGTGGGCCCTGAAGTCTTTTCTACCGACATTCATTCCTTGATGGTTCCAACCTATTTCATAGCTTAAGTGCAATTCAGGCAATGCTAACTGAAAAACCAATATCTCTAGACTGCATAACTCCCCTGAACTTCAGACTTGTGTGTATGACTAAATATTTGACATATACATTTGTATATCCACCAGGAATTTAAAACATAACAAGTTAAAAACTAAGCTTCCATTCCTCTCCAGTGCTCCCTGCAAATCTCTTGTAGTTTACCCTGTATTAGTTAATAGCTATTTCACTTTGCAAAAGCCAAAGCCTTAGTGCCAAACTGTGGGCTCTATATTCACAGTCTATCCATAATGCAATCACTTCTCATGACCTCTTCAAAACTACCACCCTGTTAATAGCTACTGTTCTTTTTCAGCTGTCCAGTCCAGTGCACCAAGCAGGATAGGTTTTATAAAACGCAAGTCAGATCATGTCACATTTAGGCTTCAGCCTTTGTTAGCTTGCCATCAGAATAAAATCCCCAAAGCCATGGAGTAGTTTCTATGCAATGGTTTTAGGAACTCATCTCCCACCTTTCTCTCCATAAGTCATTCCAGTCTGGCTGTACTAAGTCATTTTGCCAGTTCTTTATGCAAGCAAGCTTGTTACTAGTGAGGAATTTTACACTTGCTGTCATTCCTTCATTTTCCCATGTTTTCTCTTTAGGTGTCTTCAGGTGTCTTTCCATGCTTTGTCTTACTATCTTATTTCCCTTAGATCTTTGTTCAAGTGTTACTTTAACATAGAACTCCTCCACAAACACTCAGTATTCTTTTCCCTGTCCCTATGTGTTTATTGCTTGATTTCTTCTACTAGAATACTCCATGGTTAGGGGCTTTGTATCTTTCATGCACTATCATATTTCAAAGGTCTTCAATACTTGACATATGAGTTTCTTAACATATATTTTTGAATACATGAATTAGAACAAATATTCATGAACATATAATTTAAATGAATGTATTTGAGCTAAGAATGATAATTCAAGAAGAATACTTTATGGGAGAAGATAAAAGTTGTTATAATGATTCAGAAATAATATTACCAGGGTTAATTTCAAACTATTGTATCTATGTTAAGAGTGAACATAGCAAAAAAAAATGAACAGAGCAAAGGAACAAAACCTTATGAAACCAGTTTTAATAGAATTTCAGGCTAGGAAATGAAATTGGACACAAGGAAAACTTTAAATGTTGGTCATTGGAAGAAATAACAATAAAGAAAAATCAAAAGGATATTTTTGAAATACTGTGCAATTTATATATCTTACCTAATATGATTAGAGTGCAAACCATTTGAGATCAGGAATTTCTGTCTGTTTCGTTTACTCCTGGAGCCCCATTACTTTAAATAATACGTGACATGCAATACATCTTCAGTAAGGATTTAATAAGTAAAGAATGATTATTATAATAGATCTTTAGGAGGTAATACTGGGAACCAGGTATTGGAAATTTTACAAAATGAGGGAGTAAAGAAATATGAAATGGAAGTTCCCTTTTTGACTCCAAATTTTACTTAAATATCCAAAGTGTAGTACCATGGGCATAAGAGCTTTGTTCCCATGATCTAGGGAGAAGTGCTAGACGCATCCATCATGGACTTACCAAGTAATAATAGTAGCATTAGTCCTGCCACTGTGAATCACCACCATTAGCTTCTCCAAGAGAAGACTAGAAATGACTCATTAGCTGCGAGTTGTCAGCTGGTCGGGAGTGCTATGGGCTTTCTACTCTCTGAAGGAGAGAAGTGTGTAAATCTCTCTAGCCAAATAAGGGTAGATCCAGAGCAGTGACTCATAAGGGGGCAGTGATATTTTCGTGTTTAGATTTTTATTCAGCGGTAAATCATCAGGCAATTTCATGGAATAGATATGAGATAAGGGAAAAATAAATTAATGTGTACTCCTTGGAGTATAGGGGCACATATGACCACTGAATCAGATGTTTGCTTCCTATTCAGTAAATTCATAAGGTGGAAGTCTGGTAGGAGCTATATCGTAAATAGGGCAGTGAAAAGTGATAGCAGTAAGTGTGATCTTCACAACCAGAATTTGGTATGTTAATGGTGCATGAGCTTTCCATGGGCCAGACTGATAAAGTAGAAGGAAAATTGAACCCTTATAAGATGACTACTTGCTAGGATAATAGGACCCAGTATTAAGAATTGAGAGGATGTCAAATATTCTGGCAAGGATAGAAACTGAGATGTGAGGGAAGCAAGTGGTTAGCTAGAGCAAATCACAAATCGACTATGTCCGTGACCTAGGTAACATGACAAGTCCCCTTTGGAGGACCTCCAAAAACAGTCTTCAACTAACTCCAGTTTGGAAAGCAAGTCACCTGGTGCATAGAAGTCACTGGTCTTAAAATTTTGCTTTTTTCCCATGATTGCCTTTCATATCCCTGCCTCAACCTAGAAGAAAGACCTTTGAAGCAGAGAGAAGACAGGTGGGGAAAAAGTAAATCATTTCCCTCTTCCCCAGTAGAAAGAAGAGCCCGTAATACTGAGTTGGAGTAATTGAAGAAACTCTTTGTTGAGTAAGAGATTACAGCTTTGATAGTGGCTTGCTCTGGGCTTTCTTAACCAAAAAATGAGCTTAATATCCAAAATGAGATGTGTTCTTATAACTCTAAGAGACCAGAAGATTATGAAACTTCTCAAGATGAAGTATAGACATGAGGGGAGAATACATGACAAGGCAAGTTTAATGACAAGATGTATAAAAACCGAATTACTGCTTGTGTGAGATACGCTACTTCTTTGAAGTTGCTTGTTTGAATGGTATCCATATCACTAAATAAACTTGTTTACATGTTGGAAAAGGAACATGCTATTTTTCATTATTAATAAGGAGGAGGAGTAAAAGGAAGAAGAGCTACCATGTGTAAGCATCACAGTAGAGAGAGTTTTATTATAGAGTGAAGAGTAAATGGCCTGGGAGTTAAAATGGCTTGCAATAAAGGTGCCAACACTGTCTTTCAAAGGTAGATTAAGTGAGTTGAAAAATTGGGGTAGGAATCATCTTGGTGCTACCGATGAAGCTATTGAAATTCATTTTTGTTAAGGCAAAGTGATGGTGAGCGCCTTCAACAAAGTTATAAAATACGTAGGAAAGATTGTTTTCCATAAAATAGGACTTTCCAAGAAGAGTGAAAAGTCTGATGGGAAGATACAGCAGGAAGTAGGATAAAGGGGTCAAAACACAGAAGAGTATGTGTTAGCATGCCAGAGGCTTGGCACTTTAGAAGAGTTAACATTTTTCATGTCCTCTAAAGATGATTAAGGGTAACTGCTAGGAAAGTTTTCCAAATAATTTGTGCCAAGTGTATATACACATAGAATTGTCTCAGATTACTATCTGTAGATATTAAATAAAATTATAGAAATACACACCATATTATAAACAAATTAAATATTATAGAAATCTTCGATTTCAATTCTCTTATAATTAATGGGAAATAGTATATAAGTTGTAGTAGATGAGTGTGGGCTCTAGAAAGGTTGCTGCAGTGTGATTTTTTTATTACCTCTGGATAGTTGTATGCAACCTTGAGCGAACTGGGTTTCTTCTTTGTACCTTCATTTCATAAACTGTATGATGAGGGTAAAAATAAAAATCTCTTTACCAAGGTGATTAAATTTAATGAGTTAAACAGGTAGAATGCTCTGAACATGCCTGGCACATGCAAGTCTTCTAAAAGTATTTACCATTGTAATTGTTATGACTTAGAAGTAGTTAAGCACCTGTATTTTAACACAATCAATCTTTTTAGTTAAAGGACACAATATTAGAATAGGGTATCCTATAATCCAAAATGTAAATTATGTTAAATATAGAAGTGAGCATAGAGAAATGAATTATAAGGTAACACCTGAAAGCTGCCTTTAGGATAACACAGAATGTGGGGAGCATTTTTTTTTTATTGTTGGGGATTCATTGAGGGTACAAGAAACCATGTTACACTAGTTGCATTTGTTGGGGAGCATTTTTGAGATCTCTTAGCATATTGTTTCACTGATGAATAATGTGATAGGAAAAATTAATAGAAATGATTTGCAGTATCTGTCAAATTCTTTGAGAATATGAATAATGAAAAAATTCTTGGTTATAAATAGAGTCATACTTTTATTGTTATTTTCTAATTAATGTAAATGGAAAAAGTATTTAAAGATAGGTTTTTGAAGGAAAACCATCTTAAGAGGCCAAAATAAACTTAGAAACCTGAATTATTGCAAAGGTACATTGTTTTATTAATAGTAATAATAACATTGAAATAAATATCTGCAGGGAGAACAGGAGCTAAAGACCCCATTCTTGTCAAGGGAAAACACCCTACCAAATGGTAAAAACAGAGAAATAAGCTGACCAAGGCAGAATAAAATCAGTTTAGCTAGCTTACTTGTAAACTAGCAGTTAAATTACTTGTATGAGCAGTTTCTGCTTTTACTGGAAGCCTGGCCTGTAAGGGATACAGCTTGCAAACACCCGTGCTGGGTCTGTAAATACTCTGAAGAACAATGGCTGTAGCATGAGCTGCGTGCAATGCCTGGGAAGGAACATTAACCAGGCTGACCCCTGCCCAATCAACAGCCAAAGCAAATACCCAGTGTGGGGATTTTTATTATGGCCAGGGCAGAGATCAAGGGAACAGCTTGAGCCCTGAAGTATGGGAAGGAGTTTGTACCCTAACCATGGAGGAAAATTCTCCAGGTGTCCCCTTTCCTCCTGATTCTTCAGAGGAGATTGACACCACCACAGACAAACTAGACGGGGTCTCGCCTCCCCCCACTGGATCTGTGTGTGTGACCACAGACAGGTGGCTGCCCCCACAAAAGCCTCAGTTCCAGATTTCTCAAGGCTGCCCCTGCCCTTAAAATTAATGATTATAGATAGAATAAGAACTAACATGCTTACTCAGAGAAACTGCTGACGTTTTATTCCCTCTTCAGCTTACCCTCAGGGCTGAATGAGCAAATAGCCTTCAATAAAAGCTAGGTAGAAAAAACATTTAAGGCCACTCACAGAAGCCCCACAAGCTAGCAGTGGTCTCCTGGTTCCCACCTTTGCAAATTCTATTCTGTGGGTCCTGTCTTTTTATTTCTCACCACTTTTAACTTTATTTTTCTGTGGTTAATCACCACTAGTTCCACAGATCTTAAAGGACCCTGTGCCTCGGGCAGGACTCTGGCAAATATCAGTGCATGTTCAATTTCTTGATTATATTATTTAAAGTGCAGTATGAATTATTTTAGTTAAATTAGACTTGCTCCCCAAAATATTGATCACAGTTGTGTCCAACATAGAAATATCTTTTTAACCACAGAAACAGTAAATGCAGCAGAACCTGCATAGTTGACCACATCCCTACACTGGCCACTTCCCAAAGTTAACCTAATGTTTACAGACCAGATGTGCACCACATGTACACATGAGAAACAGAGACCTAGTTCCTTTGTGACCTCTTCAGTGTGTTGACCTGGTTGTTACAGTCACTTGGATGGCCAATCTACAGAGGTTCTACCATATTTGTATGTTATTCTTTTTTCCTCCCTTCCTTTCCCTTTTTAATTTTTACTTATGTTTATTGCACATACATTTCTATATTTGCATATAAGTTTGTATGAATTTCTATATAACATATAAACATATATGAAACATATAAAATCTATGTATACATACATATGTATATATATATATACTTTGTGTGTGTGTCTTTCTAAAGAAAATAGAACAGATTTCTTAATCTTTTGAGTTCTTGACTACAGATTGGTTTCTAAATAGATTGTTCTCATCTAACACAATAATATGAATCTATTTTTACTGGTTTATCAAGGATGCTTTTAGTATAGAACTTTTATTTGGAAAAACAGATGGATGAATTCAGCTTTATACATATACTCATTGAAATATGAAAAATATGAAGTAAAAATATTTGAAGGTATTGAGAAAGTCTATTGGTAATGCCTTAATGTACTTAGTATTATTCTAAGCAGTTTAGAAAAAATATGACATCAACTCTGCTGTTGATGTTTGCACTCTAATTGGTTAACAATTATTTCTTCTAATAACATGTTTAGTAAGTGTAAAAAGGAGTGTATAAATGATTAATTTTGTATTATGTGGAAATAATCATGGTAAAATTATTTTGGAGGGGTTGATATTTTCTTTTTTTGGAAGGCTTCTTTTAAGAGGTAAACGTTGAACTAGGTCTTAAATGCTACTTTGCATTAAATTAAAAATCTTTATTCTGGGTGGTAGTGAATGGACTACCTTTCTTTTCTTGAGCTCCAAAAGTGTTTCAATTCAATAAACTTTAGTAACCAATAAAGCTGGATGCTGGAACTTGTTTACAGCAAATTAGTTTGAATGTAGTTGCCAAAGTTATTTTGAACATGAAAGTATTGGTTTTAAGGTGACTTTTCAAAAATTATTTGAGTTACTTTTTCTGGGAAACCTCAGGTATCCTCCATGTGAGTATGTGGCCAAAGAACTGAATACTTGTTCAGCCTAAGTGAGATTAACGTATTGGCCAGTGCATGCCTGGACAGTCCAGAAATAATCAAGATTTCAACCTGCGGGCCCTCTCAGGAAGAGGGTCTGAAGACCATCCGCAAGATAGTCTGAGGAGATAAGAAAGGGCCAGGACCAGGGCCACTGTTCTTCCTCCTTAGGAGTTTATAATAAGGTGATAATCTACCTCATTTGGCAAAATGAGAAAGGAGCTTGTTTTCTGAAGATTTTCACCTTTTCTTCCATTGGTGTTCATCAAAATTTGACTTAGTAGGAAAAAGCAAACCTCTTTTTAATTTTTTTTTTAGAGACAGAGTCTCACTTTGTCACCCTTGGTAGAGTGCCGTGGCTTCACGGCTCACAGCAATCTCCAGCTCCTGGGCTTAGGCTGTTCTCTTGTCTCAGCTTCCTGAGTAAGTGGGACTACAGGCGCCCACCACAACGCCTGGCTATTTTTTTGTTCCAGTTTGGCCAGGGCTGGATTTGAACCCACCACCCTTGGTATATGGGGCCAGCGCCCTACTCACTGAGCCACAGGCACCACCCCTCTTTTTAATTTTTTAATGAATGAATGAATGAATTGTTATTGTTTCATTTCCATTGAGGATACAAAGAATTAGGTTACATGTTTGCATTTGTTAGGTAAAGCCCCTCTTATTGAGTCTAGTCCCTCCTGCCCTCCCCTCTCTCTACACCTTCCTTCAGTCCTCTGCCATACACCTTGAATTGATTTGAGTTTTCCTCTTATGTAGGTATTTATTAGATCATCTACTGGGTTCATATTACTATTGAGAACATAGGATTCTTGCTTCTCCATTCTTGTGATACTTTATTAAGAAGACTGTATTCCAACTCTATCCAGGTCAGGTTAATACTAAAGATGTAAAGTCACCATCTTTTTTAATAGCTGAGTCCATGGGATACATATGCCACAACTTGTTAATTCATTCCTGGGTTGGTGGGCATTTAAGTTGTTTCTACATTTTAGTGATTGCAAACTGAGCTTCAATAAACAGTCTAGTGCAAATGTCCTTACGATAAAATTATTATTTTTTTCTTTTGGGTGGATGCCTAGTAATGGGATTGCAGGATCAAATGGGAGGTGTAATTAGAGTTCTTTGAGGATTCTCCATACTTCTTCCAAAATAGTTGTATTAGTTACTACAAACCTCTTTAACTTGGGATTATTCTCTTTCCCTTGTGTGGATCTCCAGAAGCCAAGAGGCAACATTAACCAACCCCTGGAAGCTGTGTCTCTGCCTTAAGTAACACTCATCTGGAAGGAAAAGAATTTGTTCTAGTTACTTCTCTGTAATGAGGTAGTCTTCTTGAAAGGCTTGTTGTCAGGAATCATGAATCAGCAAGATGAACATGATTGAAATTTCATGCATTTTTTTCCACTTAACATTAATTATAACCACTACAGGCACTTTAAAAAGGGATCTGATTAAAAATTCATAATAAATTAAAGTTGAGATTCTGCAAAATTCTTACTTACAATTAAAATCTATATTGATTCAAGAAATCTACATCACAGGGATGTGGCCTCAAGACTTTCATGATAGGCTATTAAATTAGTTTTTAAAGCAATGTTTGAAGCTATTGAAATGCATTTAGAAAAACATAAGTTTTATAGGGAACAATGGAAAAGTTAATATATTAAAAACTTAGTATTTTACTAAAGAGGTCATCAAGGTTTACTGAAAGTTACTAAATCATCTGAATAACAAATTCTCCAGATATTCTTCTTGTATTTTACTCATAGGAAAAATATATATTTTGTTTGGAGTATGGTGAGAAGTTTTGTGGAAAATCCTATTTCTTTTCTCTATTTTATCTTTTATCACAGATCAGAATGGGTAATCCACATTAATGACTATTTTTCTTCTACTATCAAATCTTTCTGCAAGCATTCTTTTAAAATGTCCCTGTGTAGGGTTTCATTTAATTTAAGTCGTCATTCTCAAAAAGGCCAAGATTTTTAAGTAAAAGTTGGTATTATAATCAACATCCTTATTCTAATTTTAAATAACAGCATGTAAGTATTTGCTTTAAATAATAGTAGGAAGATAATTCATGATTAAGCTTTTCAGAATAAATTTTTAAAAAATATGTGCTTACAGTGCAATAAGTGGATTGTAGCCTTCGCTTGAAAGATATAAATTTGCTTCATATTAGGGGGGTATACAGTGGATACGTTTTCTTCCATTCTAGAGATACTTTGCTAAGGAGAAGAGGAACAGGGTCTTGAAGGACAAATAGGAGTTTTCTGGATAAAATGGGATGAGTACTAAAACAGGACATGGAAGGAGGCCCAGAGGCTTCATGGGGACTGGTGTGCCCATGCAGAGTGTGCCCCATGTCTCTAGAGACCATGCTGCTTTCAGGGGAAGAGCAGGGAATAAACGAGGAAGGTAGCAGATGGGTCATTCCTTTTTAAGTCACTAGAGGTATGGCATAAAAGGCAATCCATAGAGAAAAGTAACAGCAAAGTCTTTTAGGCAGGAAAATGAGATGATCAGATTCAGCTTTTTAAAAAGTAATTCTGAGAAAAACTGAGAAAATGAATTTATTGGCTCCTGTCAACCAGTTGGAAATCTTCTGAAACAAAGTGAAAATATTTGAGGCTTATATTGGTGTAGAATAATCACAACAGCAATTAAGTGTAAAGAATAGTGTTTCTAACCTTTTTTATCTCATGGCACACTGGAAACTATAGTTAAACTTCCACCATACTCATATTATGTTGATCAAAGAAAAGAGTAAAAAAAAAAAAAAAAAGAATATACTTACTTTGCTTTGAACTTCTTTCAGAAATAATTTAATTAGTTATCTTTAAAAATTTGGGAGGCACACCTAAGATTCTCTTGTGGCACAGGGAAATCACTGGTATAGAACTTTACATGGGTTACCTAAGCTTTTATTCTTTGTTGCCTTTTTTCTTCATGTTATTTCATTTAAAATCTGTGATGTAGTCAGTATTCATCCATTTGTCAATGAGGAATCAAATGCAGAAAAGGTCAGGTAGCTTGTCCAAAGTCACAGCGCAGGCAGAGGCCGGGGGCTTCCAATGCAAACCCACCTGCTTCAGAGCACAGGTGAGTGACCTGGCGGAGGGGGGTTGAGACTTCTCTGAGAAGGGACACACAGCAGGGAGGCGAGATAGCAGGACCCAGTGGCAAAATACCTGAATTCATTTTTGTGTAACTGGAGCAAATATTTAAAAAGCATGAAAGAATATTTTAAATATGCTGAGCTCAGACAATTCATCTCTAAAATAGAGATAATAACAACACCTATAAGGTCGTTATTATATTAAAGACTATTAGGAAGATTAGGTGAGCTACTGTCTATAAAGGGATGGCAGAGAGCTTAGCTCAAGGGCTAGATAAAAAGCAGTCATGTCATAATATGAATAAAATAAATAATTATTTTTAAAACGCTTGGTGACTTACTAGGTGTCAGCAAAGAAACTGGTGTCATGGTTACTAATTATGAAAGCTGGGTGGGCGGTGACCACAATGAGAGTGCAGTTTGGAAGTGAAGTTGCTGAGCTCAGTTTGGGCATCTGACCCTTCAATACTGCAAGGCATATAGGTAAAAAGAATAAGAAGATAGCCAGGACGTTGTACAGGGACTTAGTAGTTAAAAAATGAGACTGGATGAGATCACTCAGGGGGCATCTGTCGGTGGAAACAAGCCCAAGAAATAGGAACTTAGGGAACAACTTGAAAGGCCAGAAGGGAAAGAGCGGGGCGGTGTAGTAACCAACCCCACAAGAAGAACCCTAAAGGCCCCTAACTGTTTCAGCCTGAGTCCCTATCCGTCTCAAAACCCCCTTTTTGGTTTAATTCTGAGAACAGGTTTCTGACAAGGAAGTTCTCGGAGTTCCCTGACTCCATAGCAATGGTAGCAATGTCTAAACACAATGATGAGACACTTACCTCAACCCCCTAGCCAGCTACACAATGGTAAAAACTTACTCAAGCAGAGTTTCCCAGGCTACTGGGCTTTCCAAATTGTCCCCATGGTTACTGAGTTACCCACCTGAGCCTCCACACAGCAACCCCCTGAGCCAACTACCTGACTGTGACCCTGCCCTGTAACCCGCCATGTTTTGCTTTTGTACATGCTTGCTTTGCCGCATCAGCACAAAAAGGGTATAAAAGGCTGCCTGCATTTCTCTTAGAGGCCGTTTGCCCTTTGGGCAGTGGTCTGCCTGTGCAGATGTAATAAATGACAACCTGATTTGGGCTGTTTGCCTTTTTAGCAGTGGCCCCCTGTGCAGAAGTAAATCAAATCACCTCTGATTTGTACCCAAAGTGGGGGAGTCCGTATTTTTCTTACGGGTGGCTATAGTTACAACAGCGGGTACCTGGCAGCTGTGGTGAGCTTC
>CAUYRH010136274.1:0-24236 GCA_963574655.1 Perodicticus potto | reverse complement strand
GTGGGATCACACCTACGGTGCATCTTAGCAGGGTACTGGTGAAACTTATTAAATGTAGAGTATCAATGTCTTTATATAGTGATTAAGAAAATGCTATGAAGGCTATCTCTCATAGTACAATCAAAATGTTTCTGATTGTATATGAAGCACATTCTGCCCTATGATTGCACCAATGTACACAATTATGATTTAATAAAATTATTTAAAAAAAAAGAAAAATACTTTCTAAATGCTATTGGACCTTGGAGCAAGTTACTTTACCTCTCTAAGTCTCAATTTTCTTATCTGTATAATGGGGGTTAAATGCTTGCAATTTTTTTTTTTTTGAGACAGAGTCTCACTATGTCACCCTCAGTAGAGTACTGTGGCATCAGCTCACAGCAACCTCAAAGTCTTGGGCTCAAGTGATCCTCTTGCCTCAGCCTCCCAAGTAGCTGGGACTACAGGCACCTGCCATAACACCTGGCCATTTTTAGGTCTCACTCTAGCTCAGGCTGATCTCCAGCTGGTGAGCTCAGGCAATCCAACTGCCTTGGCCTCCCAGAGTGCTGGATTACAGGTGTGAGCCACCGCGCCCAGCCTCAGTGCTTGCAAATTCCTTATAAGCACTAAAAGAGATCACACACACAAAGCACACACCCTAATGTGTTTAGGAAATGGTAGCTTCTATTAATGAACATAGTGCAGGTGCTAGTGAGTGTGGATTTCCCACCACAAGGTGTGTCAGAGACTTTCACTTGGCTGATTCACAGTGAATCACTTTCTAATTTGATCAGTTGCGGAGTGTTCCTGATGGCTTATCCAATCCACCTAATATTCAAGTACCAGTCCAGGACGCCCACCCACCACCTGCCATGCCAGTTTGATGTTCTCTAAATGTCTTTTGGAGAAGCAGAGCCTTTTTTTGAGTGACAATCCAGAAGCTATGATGACTCATTGTGGGGAATGTTGGCTTGCCCACCATGCACTGCCTTGGCCCAGACATGGTCTCCGAGGCTTGACTACCTTTGGATGTCAGATAGTATTTTCAAGAATAGGAGAGGGCTCATGGCTGAAATTCTTTGAGATTTCAGTGTAAGGTCATTGAAGTTAGAATCCACAGATTACTCATTCTTATGTCTAATTCTAACACGAGACCTGGTGTAGGGACAGGGTTCAGTAAATGTTGATGCATTTGGATACATTTTTGAATAGTTATTTTTAAAAGTTAGATGCATTTTTGAATAATTATTTTTAATGTTAAAATTATTTTTATAGGAAATTTCAAACATACCCCAAATAGGGATACTATACAATGAACTTCCAGTTACTAATCACCTGCCTCCAGCAGCTATTAACTTTAGCCACTCTTATTTCACTATTGACCATGATTTATGTTTTCTATAGTAGTTAAAGCAAACGAGATACATGGCATGTTACCTTCAAATACTTCAGTATGCATCGGTAACAGATAAGGATTATTTAATATGCATAACTATAATATTATTACACTCACCAAGTTTAATAATTTCTTTTATATTATCCACTATTTAGTGTAAATTTAATATTCTACATTTGTTTTCAAATGCCTTGTTATAGTTTCTTTTTTAATCAGAACCCACCCTATCCTTACATTTTTACTGTAATAATGGTATATAATAATGCAACTGTAATAGTTAATTCTCTCTTTTCTTGTTCAAGTTGTTTACGTGTGCATGTAGGGGAAACAGCTACTTGTCTCATAGAATTTCTCATATTCTGGATGTGGCTGATTATAATCTTTTGCCTTTTTATAACATCTTTCTCTATTCTTTTTATTTCATAGAATTTAGACCTCAAAACCTTACTTTTTCTTTAACTTTGGGGGAAATACCTCTTTGGTGATACTATGCAATTCTTATCACACACTTCTGGAGATAACGTTTGTCCCACTTTTGTGGTTGAAAAATAGTAATTTTCAAATTAAACGATTTTTGGTATTTATTACCTGTAGCCCTCTCATAAGAAACTATTTGATAACTCTGAAATATAGCCTATTTACAAAATGTAGGATAGATGCTTGATTTTGTCCCTTTTAATTATCTATTTAGAATAATTAGTTGTCCTAGCCATTGTCAAAGCTGTGTTTTAATTTTTTGTGGTCATTTTTTATGCTTAGATGACCTCATCTTTAGCCAGTGAAAGCCCCTTTAGATTAACTTTTGTGTCATTTGAAACAAACACTTACTTTTTATGGCTTCTATGCTTTCATACACATGAAAAATATCCCTAAATCCTATAGTTTATTCCTTATCTTAATCGTGAAGTTAACAATTTCTCCAATTAGCCCTATGTTTTTTTCATGGAAAGTGGAATTTAGAGATCACAATCTGGGGCTTCGGTGCTAATTGCCGATGAACTAACAATGTCGTCTTAGTATTCAGAGCTAGGAAATACGTATGTTTTAGAAAAAATTTCTTAATTTCATACTGATATTTTCAATTCAAATAAAAATTGTTGGGTTTATTTTATTTTATTTCATTTTATTTTTGAGACAGAGCCTCAAGCTGTCGCCCTGGATAGAGTGCTGTGGCATCACAGCTCAAGCGAGTCTTCTGCCTCTGCCTCCCAAGTAGCTGGGACTACAAGTGCCCACCACAACATTTGGCTAGTTTTTGGTTGCAGCTGTCATTGTCATTTGGCGGGCCCGGGCTGGATTCGAATCGGCCAGCTCAGGTGTATGTGGCTGGCGCCTTAGCCGCCTGAGCCACAGGCACTGAGCCAAAATTATTGGTTTTTTAAATCAATTGTTTGATTTTATATTTTCATCTATTTTCTCATGCTGAAAATGCAGATGCAAAATGACATTAGTCTTACATATGTATTTAACATGTTATATATCTAAATGAATATTTACATAATTTCAACATAAAAATGATGCTAGTATTATTAACATAAACAGTTTGTTTCTAGGAAATATGTCAAAGTAAGTCAAAATATTCTGTGTCAAAGTGACTTAAAATAACTGTCTGTGTGACTGTGCCAACAATTTGATATACAGTGAGGTTCCTTTGTTTCAGTTTGTATCTTTCAGCCAGCTCTCTGACACTAACTGGGTATCCTACAAGTCAATATAATTCTGGCTCTAACTATCTAGAATTAGAACAGATCCTACAAGCTAAAGGGTAACGGTTCCAGCAGACGGCCCTTCTTCCAGATGCCAGCCACCTGTGGGGTCCCCAGACTACCTGCGTTTCTGTTCAGTTTCCCACAACCACTTCATGTTCAATAATTTACTAGAATGACTCACAGAACTCAGGAAAATGCTATTGTTATGACTGCCATTTTAATATAAAGGATACAAATAAAGAGCCAAAGAGCTCCATACACAGGGCAGCAGGTTTGGAGGGATCCTGAGTATAAGGGCTTCTGTCCCTGTGTAATCAGGGTATGCTAACTCATGCTACCAGGTGCTATGCTAAGCTGCCGTGAGCCTCAGTATTTGGAGTTTTTAATGGAGCTTTCATTATGGAGGCAAGATTGATTAAATCATAGACTACTTGATTGAATTAGATCACCAGGCTCCCTTTCCCAGGTCTGGTGGCTGTAAGTTCCCACTTTTTAATCACATGGCTGGTTTTTCTTGAGACCAGCTCCTACCCTGAAGCTACCTAGAGGGCCTGCCAAGATCTGCCTCTAACAAAGACATTCCTGTCACCTAAGAAAGTTCAAGGATTTTTGAAACTCTTATGCCAGGAATCAAGGCCAAAACCCCAACTTTCCCACATATACATATGTTTCCTTCTCCATAAGTTGAGAGGATGGGGTGGGAAAGATGCCACATAGCCACAGTGCTCCCTGAGTCTGTATCCTGGTTTCTAACATGGTTCTCCTGTCCCCAGGAAATGCCATTCTCTGATAAGAAGAGCCAATGCTCCTTGAAAAGATGACTAATTCTAAGACTGGAACAAAAATATATAGGATAAACTTGGAGCAACTCATAGTGTGAGAAAGTAAAGAAATGTTCAATAAATTAAAAAAAAAAACAAAACATCTAAAATGATGGGAAAGCATCTAAGGCACACAGGAGTCCATTGATAGAGTTCCCAGAGGCCAAAGCTAGAATAATTCGAGCAAGAAAAGAATTGAGTAGCATTGGATTATAGCCCCAAGTGTAAATTAAGTATCCATAAATTTAAATTTATGCTGTTATACATAAATAATTTAATTAATAAATAAAGGAACAAGTGGGGGGAGAACAAACAAATCTCCTGTGCAGAAGAATTCCAAGTAATTTACACAGAGAGCCCCTCTTCAAGGAAGAGGGATGTCAGTCACCTGAAATCTGGGCTGCACATAGTGAATGCTTCCAAGAAGTATTCACTTCCCAAGAAGGGAAGAGACGGAGACACTTTACAATGGAGAAACCTGGAAAACACTATTCAGCCACGTCATCAAGGTGAATGTCAGCAAAGGCTGGCATGTAATCAGTTAATAAATAACAAAAAAGATGAGCACCAGCAGTGTTGAGCCCCGTAGGTAGCATGCAGCCTAAGGTGATGGCACTCTACCCAGCACTCCTCCTCCTGTGAGCAGACTGTGAGACACATCCCGACTGAGGAGTCTTCTACATAGGACTTGACTGTCTTCTTCAAACACCGACAGTGATCAAAGCAAGTTTAATATGAAAAACTGCCGCAGCCAAGAAGGGCTTAAGGAGACATGTAAATGGAATATGATACCTGCGATGTCCTGGAATAGAAAAGGAACAGTAGGTAAAGATTGAGGGAATCTGAATAAACTACGACTTATAATTCATAATAATACATTAACATCGGTTCATTAGTTGTGATCAGTCACCATATTAATGTAAGATGTTAGAAACAGGGGATGCTGAGAGTGGGGTATTCAAGGACTCTCTTCTCTCTGCACATTTTTCTGTAAATCCTAAACTATTCCAAAATGAAAAGCTTATTTAATAAAAAAATAAATCTACCCAGCTATTTTCATGCTTCCTCTTTTCCAGACCGAAGGGAAGGAAAATGATTCATTCCAGCACATTCCAGCACAGTTACAATGCCCTTCAGTATTGTACTCAAGCGCAAATTGGATTGTCTAACGGTTAAAGCTAAGGTATGACTTTATAATAGGCTTCACATTTTCAGGTGGTATTTACATTTTAAAAGAGGCTCTTATTTATTCAAATCTCAAAATATAATACCCAAGAGATATTTCTGAGCAGAGCCTTTTTTGATGCTCTGTGTCTGTGACTTCCATAAGCAATCTGCATAAAGAAAAATAACACAAAAATAGAGTCACCAACTTCTGAAGTCTGCATAGACAAAGTTCATGGCTTTTGTCCTAAATATTTAATGAAAATTACTAAAGACCAAATGAGTAAAGACAAAGCCTGGTGCAATGGGAAGATCTTGGCTATCGATATCAGATAGACCTGGGCTCTAATCATGACTCTAGCACTTACAATGCTGAGATTTAGGCAATGCTTCTTAACTGCTCTGGTCCCAAGTTTCTTACTTTAAATAGGGATATCCAGGCTGGCCGTGGTGGCTCATGCCTGTAATCCTATTGCTTTGGGAGGCTAAGTTGAGAAGATCTCTTGAGGCCAGAAGTTCAAGACCAGCCTGGGCCTCATAGTGAGACCCTCTCTCCATAAACAAACAAACAAACAAAAAATAGGGATAAGTCAAGATGTACCATGGTGCCTAAGTGATATAATACATATAAAATGCCGCCTATGGTGCCTAGCACACAGGACATTTTTTTAAAAAAATGGTTATTAATGAGATGTTACCATCAACATATTCACCATCATCTTCATCATCTTCAATGGAGCCTCCATTTTCAAATGGAGTAAACGGTGGCAAATTATTCAACATCCCTTAGCCTCAGTTTGCTCATGTAAAATGGACATAAAAACTCATGTTCCATGTAGAGTTGCTATGAAAATTAAATGAAATAACGCTTTCACTTTGTGCTCAGACCTCTGTGTGTGTCTCTATCATCAGAACCTACCTATCTAATCTTCCCGTCTATCCATCTATCTATTTTTATCACTTAAACCAGCAGAGTCCAACTTCCCCTAAACTTGGTTAGCAAAACAAAGCTAGGAAATTTCCTGTACTGAAATTTGTAATTGTTCCTAACAGTGGAAAGAAATGAGTTTTGCCAAAGCTCCAAGGCCTTCTTTGATATTTGTGTGTTCCGGATAAAATTCTCAAATAATGCATATAAATGAAGGCAGCTTTAACCTGTAATAATTAAAAGAGAAGCTATTAGCTTTGAATGATACTAAAATTGTAGGTTTATTACAGTCTCAGTGTCTTGAACGGAGAGCATTAAATAAAGCCAGGGCCAAGGAGGCTGTCTGTACTTAAAGGTTGCCTCTAATTAATAATTTTCTGAATTAAAAAATTGATGTGTTCTTACTGATAGCACTGAGGCTGGCTGAGAAATCATTAGTAATTCTGGGAGCTTTAAAGCCTGGAGCCAGAAATCTTTCTTTTATTTTTAATACAGCCGCCAGTACTGCAGACTCCTTGCAAACAGTTTGACAATAAATATTCAAAACTTTGTGGTCACAGTGCAGTGGCCAAATGTCCTTTCTCATTCTGGTCATCCCACTTTCCACAGGCACTTGCCTAAGGCCACACTGAGACCCATTTCTTCTCATACTCCTGCCAGTAAACAAGCAAACATGATGGTCACGTTGCCTGATGGAGTCTATCTCTGAGATCTTCTGAGTTAAATGGGATCTAGCCTGGACCATGAAGGGGAGGGAAGGAATTAGTGTGGGGCCGGGGGAGAGGCAAGAATGAGCCTAAACAACACCAACTTTTGGAGGTGAGTAGAGGAAGGAAGAGCAGCAGTTGGATGCAAAGGGACGGTCAGGGAGACAGGAGGACAACTGACCAGGTTGTCCAAACTTGGTGGGCAAGCGATGTTGAGAGCTGGAGCAAAATAAAGTCCATAACTTCCAGCTGTATAGCTATAGGCAAGTTATTTAATTCTACTATGACTATTCTGTTGTAAAGAAGATCAAATGGATTCATCCACATAAGCACTTAGAGAAACATCTGACTCACAGTGCCCACTAGCTATTAGTTATTATTACATGCATATTTTTTCAATGAAAATAAGTGACAGAATAGAATGAAAATAAATTCTTTAGATCCTGACAACTTTAAAAAGCAATGAAATTTCAACCTCATAAGGGTGAACAAGGAATTCTGATCTCCTTTCCAGGAACTATTATTGAGCAGTTTGGAAAACATCTACTGTGCCCATAAGACTTCTTTTTGTTTGTTTGTTTGTCTTTTGAGATAGAATTTTACTCTGTCACTCCTGGGTAGAATGTGGTGGTGTCAGCTTAGCTCAAGGCAACTTCAAATTCCTGGGCTCAAGTGATCCTTTTGCCTCAGCCTCCTAAGTAGCTGGGACTACCGATGCCCATCACAATGCCCAGCTATTTTTAGAGACATGATCTCACTCTTGCTCAGGCTGATCTTGAACCCCTGAGCTCAGGCAATCCACCTGCCTCGGCCTCCCAAAGTGCTGGGATTACAGGTGTAGTAAGCCACCTCGCCTGATCCCCACATGACTTCTTGATTTATTTCTTCCTGCTAAACTGTACTAAAACTTAAAAAATATACGTAAACTAGAAACTAAGTCCTGGTTATGTAGAGATGCGATTGTCTTTCAAGATACTCTGTTTCCATCTTTTTCTGCTTCTTTTCCTGTCTATGTCTTTATTTGTCTCTTGTCTGTTTCTAACTTTGACTTTCTCTGGTTCTGACTTTGACTTTCTCTTTCTCTCTCTCTTGTAGACACGTAAAAACAAGACACATGGTGTGTGTGTGTCTACAAAATTCTTTTCCCAGCTGCAACTCTGCTTCTATTTATACGGACTCTCCTCTCCCTTGGTTATGAGGAGTAGGATTTGACAGCACATTAAACATGCTAGTGTTTATTTGGAAAGGCATTCCATTTCAGGAGATTTTTTTCCCCCTTTGAAGACCTATTCAAAATTATTCATTTGTATTTCACTTTTTGTCTCTTTTGGTGATTCAACTCTACCCAAGTTTAGTCACCTTCCTTCCTCTGTGGTTTTCAATTATCTATGGTGCCTTTGTTCTCATTCACAACTTTAGTTGCTGCCTACAGGGTGAATGAGGGTGTTCAGCCTCGGAGATTTAGGAGAGAATAGCCTCCCTGATAATAAATACTGGCTGACAGGCCCCATATTCCATCTGCATTGTTTAATAGTGAGAAGAGTAAAATATAAACAGCAAGCCAAATCCTAGTATTTCGTTTCAGGTAAATCTGCTATTAATTTCACTGAGAGCAGGAAAAAAACCTATGCTCTTCATTGGAGGCAAGGACATTTGATGCCTGTATTTTTTTTTATCAAATTTGTTCAGAGTAGATTAGAAGCTGGTTTTCAAAAGTATCAAACCAATATCTACAGGAACCTGTCACGGTTGGGTTTGTTTTTCGGGATTGAAAAAAAATAGCCTTACGACTTTTTGACCTATACAGTCTGTCTTTGGAAAGTGGTTTCTGCACATCTGACGTATTTGGACTGTCTTATAAAGACACAATTTTTATTTGACAGTTTTAATATTTTGAACACTCCATGTTGACGTTTTTATCAGATGGGTTGTTTTTGTTGGCAGTGGGAGTTTGCAAACTAATGAAGAAAATAAGAAAGGAAATTAGCTTGAAGCTGCTGAGTATTTGCAACCAGAAGGTAAACGAAGGAGGTACTGGAGTCTAGAAATGATTACTGTCATGCCACAGTCCTCCATTAGTGCTCACAAAAGACCCAGGGTCTGACAACTAAATTAAAGCTTGCAACCCAGCGGAAAAATTAGCAGCAGAAAGCTTGAATTCTGGTAACATCACACCGCATGCCACTTACTGTAGAACTTGACAACTTTGCTCCATTCATAAGATTCACTGGGGGATAAGACCACTTAGAAAACGTAGAAAACAAATTCATCTATAGCAGGCAGTGTTTACAAAGCAATGGCTCAATCACGTGGCCATTAAATAAGCAGAAACTGGTTTAATTGAATTTTGCTTCTGTTATGCAGCCCAGATGGGAGTCTGGACTTTAAAGTCAGGTAGACTTGAATGTAAAGCCCCCACTCTACCACATACCAGTTGTGTGTCCTCAGGCTAGTGACCTTAACTTTCTGAACCTCAGTGCCCTCACCTTTAAAATGTATATATTAATATCACCTACCTAAATAAGGTTGTTGAGAACAACATAAGGTAATGCATCTGACGTGCATAGCAAGACTCCTAGAACCTTGTAAGTGATGAAAATAGTAGCTATTCATATGGTTCAAGGGAATGGGAGAGGGAAGGATTAACAGCAATGGAGATATCTGGAACCTTCTTGGAAAAGGTGGAAGTTGAGCTTCATCTTGAACAAAGAGTGAGGGATTGGTATGTGCATCTGGGTTGGGATAATAATGGCAGCACAGGAAGAGGAGAATGCTTGAGCAAAGACCTGAGGTGGGAGAAGTTATGGCTTATTCCACGAGATGGGCAGAAAGCAAGGAGTGGCCTTGAGCTGTCACAAGTGCAGGGTTTCTTCTCTCTGTGACTTTTTTGACACAGGGTGCAACCTTCCTGGGTGGACAGGTGACTTGTTTAAAAGTAGGTTTCTAGTTCAGTTCTTAAGCGCCCAGATATAGGGAGGGTCCGAGGGAGCTCAGCTGTTCAGGTAGCTAACCATTGCTCCCAAGACTCTCAAACACATTAATCTTCTCCCTACACCTTGGACTGTATTTGCTAATTTTCTTTAATTTCAGAATATTAGACATGTTTTGTTTATATACTTTTTTTGTACAGATTGAGTCAAAGTTACAAGTTTGCCCTTCACCCAGACAGTGTGCCCTGTACCAAACAGGTGTAAACTTACCTCTCCCCTTTAAACTTACCAGTCTCCCTCTAGCCTGGTTTCCATTGAGATTCACTTCCATGTCCGCACTTTACTGTTGCTCCATTAGTTCCAATTTGGTACTGAGTACACATGTTATTTCTCCATTCTCATGACATTTCACTTAGAAGAATGGTTTCCAGTTCCAACCAGGTTGTCACAAAAGATCCTAGATCACCATTTTTTTTAATGTCTGAGTAGTACTCCATAGAATGCCTACACTACATTGTATTAATACATTCTTGTATTGGTGGGCACTTGGGTTATTTCCACATCTTTGTGTTTGTGAATTATGCTGCTATAAACATTGGCTGCAGTTGCTAATCTTATGAATGAAAAATGGTGTCTTTTCATTGACTACTCATGTAGGGAATGGGTACAATACTGTGATGCAAATATAATGCTATTTTTAAAAAGAAATTAATCTGGTAGTGTCTATTAAATGAGATATATAAATACTCCTCATCCACAAATCCAACTTTGAGAAAGCTATCCTATAAAAATGAAAGTACTAGAATATAAAGATAAATGTACTGGCATGTTTACTGCAATGTTACTGAGAATGGCTAAGAAAGGTAGAAGCAAACTCAGTATTTCCCACTTGATTTATTTAGACAGCTGCATTCATAGAGAGGTTTGCTCTTTCAATGGGATATTATGCAGCTTTACAGCAATAAATTACGTCCAATAATCCAACCAAGTTGCATCATCAAATGTTAACCTGAGTAAGTTGCACACTATAATGAGACCAGTATAATCCAATTTTTAGAGAAGTATAAAAGACCCTTTATGAATGCAACTGCGTATGTTTATACATGGTTGTATAGGCATTGAAAAGATGGGGAAGCTCTCACACCACACAGCCTTGTTTCATCAGTGGGTGAGTGTCAGGGATGGAGCAAAGAGGGAGAACTGTTGCTTTTTTCTTTGTAAGCCTCTGTTTTTGATTTGTTGCCACAAGCATGCATTTTGTAGCTTGAAAGGAAAATCTAATAAAGTATATACAAAAGGTACTTACCTGCTGAATGGGAGACAGTAAAAGAAAGGTGGAGTGAAACTGAAGGAAAATTGTTTGAGCCTTAAGCCTAGAAAAGGAGAGTGACAGCAGCTTTTGCTCACTTATGTATTGGATTGGCTTAAAACCTACTTGAAGGGGAAGTTTTTCTTCCCTCCTTGCACAATGAAAAGGAATGCTACAAGGTCAGTTCACGTATCTTGGCTTAGCATGGAAACTTCCTTGCATGAGGTGGTCTCTACTCACTGGTCCAGCCTCACCTCCACCTGACCATTGCTTCTTACTTTTTGGTAATATCGAGGTGCTTGCTTGGAAGCCCACGCTCTATCTCTCATGCACACACACGCATACACACCCAAGTGTGCACACACAAAGCACAGGTGTGCACTCACAGGTGTGCACACATGCATTCACCCATGCACAGGTGTGCACACACATACACAACACGTAGGTGTGCACTCACAGGTATGCACGCATGCACAGGTGTGTACACACACAGGTATGCACACACATGCACGGGCATGCACACATGCACACACTCACATGCACAGGTGTGCATACACACACCCCCACAGGTGTGCACACACACTCACATGCACAGGTGTGCACTCACATACATGAACCATCACATGTGCATTTCATGCTGTTCCCTCAGCCCAGAGCACTCTTCTTAACTTTTATTACCTGTTTCACTCTTATTCTTTAACATTCAACTTGGGAAATACTCCCTCTCCCAGGGCAGGACTAAGCGCCCCTCATGTGAGCCTCCTGAGCATGCTGAGAAAGTTTCTAGTTCAGCACTTCCATGTGGCCTTGAAATAATTGGCATAGGTATTATCCGGTCCTCAACATGAATCTTATCCCTACTTCTTGCTTAAACCATTTAGAGTTCTGTCTTTCAAAAGCCAGAGTTGTCATGTAATTCCCCCAAATACTGTGAATTAGGTGAATTTTTATTTGGTTCATATTTCAAATGAGGAAATGGTGGCTCAGAACAGTTGAGTGAACTGCCTGAGGTCACACAATGGGGTGTTGATAGACTCAATCTTCAAACCTACATCTCCACACACCTACCTTGGAACTTTTCTACTGCCCATATTGTGAATTGCAAAAAATATAAGCCAACTGGTGATTCTCACTGTCCCCCAGGGGTGCTTTGCCTTCCAGCGCAGGTTGCCTCAGAAGCCTCATTTGCTAAGCATTCTGATGACTGATTATCAGGCAGACTACTCTACTCCAGTGACCAGGTATATGAGTCAGGAAGTTTCCAGCTGCCATGAATAATAAACTTGAAGTAGTTTACGCAATAGGGTGATCGCACATATGTAATATCTCATATGGAGAAAGTTTTGTTTCAAGACATCAGCAAGAACTGGAGATCCCTCCAGCTTCCCCTTTGCCAACCTCCTCACGTGACTTTTGTCTTCCTCATGGCTACATAGTGGCTGCTGCAGTTCTGGGCCTCAATATCTTCATGGAAAATAGCCAAAAGTGGAAAGAGATGATTTCTGTCCATATCCTTTATAAAGACAGAAGTAAAAAATAAATTCCATCTGAGTCTGGGGGTTAGATTTCCCCAATGGTTTGACCTTTGTTCCCAGCTTCTGGGGATCACCTCTAAGCCCTTAAAATGTCTTGTTTGATAAGAGTGTCTTTGTTTACCCGGGGGCCTTGGGCCCCACCAAATAGTCTATACAAACAATATCATTTTTGGTGGAGGCCTAGGGCCATGTTTAGTCAACTCAACATCTTGAAGGGCTGGAAACTCAGGCCAGCCATGGGGACCATCAGCTAGAGCCCCATTCAAAGCTCAACACCAATGTTGGGGTGAGCATTGCTGGTTGGCAGGACTCCACACCTGTCATTATGAGTCACTGCTGGGAGAAGCAGACACGATTCTCAGGAATCTGCCTGGAGAGGGCAGCTTGAAGGGCCCCACACTTGGTGTCTCCTGACATCTGCTCTTCATGCATCTGTGTCCTTTCACTGGAATAAACCATAATCATAACAACTTCACTGAATTCTATGACTCCCTCTAGGGAATTATTGAACCTGAGAGTGGTCCTAGAGACCCCTGAGCCTGCTGCTGGTGTGAGAAGTGAGGGTGGTCTTATAGACACCTGTGCTTTGCAGTGTCTCCAAACTTTTGCTGGCCAGAGGCGTGCTCCACATGCACTCCCAGCCAGTCACGGCTTACATGCAGTTGTGTGACTGGTAAGCACTGACAGGGACAGAAGAGAAGGTAAACATAAAAACAAACAGATAAATAAGTTAGCTTTGGGCGGTGAAGGGACATTGTCTTTCCTGGAACACATGGCTTGTGATTCTTGATACTTCTGTTGGGAAGAAAAAGGGAGGCAATCAGAGCTTTTGGGGAAGCAACACCTGTGTCTGCCACAATTGTTGTAGCTTTTTGTTCATCCCCAGTGGAAGGAACATAGCACCACAGAAGGATTTTCACCCTTCGTTCTTTCTGTTTCTCTTGAATCCATCTAAGCTTCCCATGGGTGAAGAGACAAGGCAATTTTCACTGCAGAGAGCAAAACTGACAAGCATATCAATGCTCTGGTCCACTGTGGTCCAAAAGTCTTTGTAAAGGGGGCCTGATCTGGTCTTCCATGACTGCCATGTATGTAAAAGAAGATAAAAATGAACAAACAAAGTAGAAACCACCCAGGAGAGGTCTTCCTTAGGGCCTCTTTCCTGACACCAGATACCTCCTAGTAATTTGGATCTGACATCCCAACAAGCTATCTGTGACTTACACATTGTTTCTAGAAATACAAGTGCCCAATGTAATAATCATTTTACACTACTGAGTGTTATATTCTAGATATTATGCAAAGGCTATGTATCCATGATATCACTTAATCCTCAAATAATCATATGAGGTAAATTCTGTTAATAATTCTTTACATATAGATGAGGAAACAGGATCAGAGAGGTGAAGTAACTTTCCCACAGCCACACAACCAATAAGAGCTATAGTCAGAGCCAGAAGCTTCTCAGTCAGGGTCTAGAGCTTCACTCCTAAGTGAGATTATACACGTTGGGGGAAGGATTTTATTCTGGAAGCAATGGGAAGCCAGTGAAGGATTTTGAGCAGGTAATAACATGATCATTCTGAAAAGGCATTTGGGTCAGAGTAGAGGGTTTCAGACTATATCCCGAGTAGATTTGTCAAGATTGCTGCAGGCATTTCTTTGAGAGCAGCCTTGTCTGCACTCTTGCCTTGACCAAAGAAGCTTCCCTTTAGTTCTGATTTATTACATGCAGCATTTCTTCCAAATGAATGAAACATTTCACCATTTGTAGAAGAGAAAATTAGAAATCTATTAATCTGGATGAGGACAGGAAAACCATAGCCTGGGGGCCAAACATGGGCAGCTGCACTTTTGCAGATGGGGTTTTGCTGGAACACAGTCATGCCTAGCCCCTTACACATCGTCTGTGGATGCTCTTTGCTGTAAACAGCACAGCTTGAAATATTACTCTCTGGCCCTTCCCCCTAAAGTGTTTTCAACTTCTGATCTAGATCAGGGTTTCTCACACTTCTCATTGTTGACATTTCAGGCCAGATAATTCCTTGTTTCCAGAGCCTGAGCTGTGTGTTGTGGGTGTCCATCCTCCCACAGTGGGTCACCTGGGCACCTGGGACCCACCCATCCTCTTTCCAGATCTGACATTCCAGACATTAATGACTTTTTATACTCATTTTAATGAAAGTGGTCAATGGTTTTCTTTTTTTATTAAATCATAGCTGTGTATATTACTGCAATCATGGGGTACAAGGTGCTAGATTTATATACAATGTGAAATATTTTCATCGAACTGATTAACTTAGCCTTCATGGCATTTTCTTCGTTATTATGTTAAGACATTGATATTCTACATTTAGTAAGTTTCACGTGTACCCTTCTAAGATGCACCATAGGTGTGGTCCTACCAATTACCCTCCCTCCACCCATCCTTCTCCTTCCCCTCCCCTCCCTTGCCCCTCTGGAGCTAGAAAATATTCTTCTTAGCAAAGTATCTCAAGAATGGAAGCATACTTTTAAATGCACCCCTGCTGGCTCCAAAACAGAAATCCACTCTCTAAAAGATAAACTGAAATTTGTTCCTAAAAGTACACTGGAAGCTGCCAAGGGAGAGGACTTATCAAAGAAAGGACATCAAGATGTCACTCATCCTTCCCATCTGCACCTATGATTGAGAAAAATGTTTTCTTTAATACAACTTGATATTTGAAAAGAAAATGACAAAATGAGATTCCTTCCCTTCATCATTTACATTATGCCGTAGGGGTACAAATTTCATCTAAGACATTTTGACTTATACCAATTGGTGGAGGGTGCCCAACAATGGAAATGTCACCTTTATTCCTATGAAAACCCAGCAATGCACACAAAATTCCTGTGTGGTACTACTAAAAGTATTGGAATTTAGGAATAGCATACATAGATACAACTTTATACACTGTGCTTAGGAATCTGAACCACACTAGTCAAAGCCAAAATTACCAGCATCTTTCACTTAGCCTTCTAAAAAGGCTCCTAGCTACCAAGGTCTCCTGGCTTCTGTTCCCTCCTGTTCTCCTTAAATCTGTTCTTACAAGGTAACGAGAGAGACATTTTAAGCAACGTTATCTATGTATTACTTTTCAAAGTTGAATTGAAGGTACCATTCCAGTGTACCTAGGCATGCTACACACATCCATTTTACCTATGATTTGTATAGTTTGGGGAATAATTGATTTTACCTCCAACAAGATCACTTAAAATGTATATTCCCTTTTTTTGGCACCCTCATATGTGTGTGTTATAGATCAGGTAACTTCCTTGCTCAAAAGTACCCAGTGGTTTCCCATATCATATTAAGAATAAAACTCATTATCATTTTGGGATAATTTTTCCAACTTCCTCAGAAATATGACTGAAGGTTAAAATCTCCTTTTAACTGTGTACTAATTTGCAAAGAACAAAACATGAAATACATACCTAGCCATTCATGTTTCTAATGACAGAAACCCCACATATATTTTATTTGCATGATTCCTAAACAAAAGATATTTATTACAATTGCTATGGAGATGGCAGTGTAGCATAGTGGCTTAGAGTATGGGCTCTAAAGTTGAATAGCTTACTCCACATATCACTAGCTGTGTGTTTTTGGGAAAGCAGCTTATGTTCTCTATTTTCCAGTTTCTATGGTTTTGTGTTTCATTCTTGTGCTGATTAAGTAAGATAATACCCTTACTGCACTGACACACAGAAAGAGGTCAAGAATATAGATATCAACTATTAGATTATTTGTTACATTGAGTATTAGCCTTTTTATGTTTGTGTTGCTTCAGTGTATTTATCAACAACAGTGGTTATGGTGCCAGCCACACTGGCGGGTTCAAACCCGGCCCGGGCCAGCTAAACAACAATGAAAACTTCAACAAAAAATAGCCAGGCATTGTGGTGGGTGCCTATAGTCCCAGCTACTTGGGAGGGTGAGGCAAGACAATCTCTTAAGCCCAAGAGTTTGAGTTTGCTGTGAGCAGTGATGTCATAGCACTCTACCAAGGGCAACAAAATGAGACTCTGTCTCACAAAAAAAAAAAAAAGTGTTAAATTTTATAAAATGACTTTTTGGCATTAAATTGCAATTGTCACTCTACGGATGTTGTATGTATGAATAAATGACCTTGTAAATAAAAAAAAAAAAGAATAAAATCCAAAATCTTTACCAAAGTCTACAATGTAATCCTTGACCATTTCCTACAGCTTTTTCCCTAGTTCACACTGCCCACACGCATTTACTTCTTTGTTGTTCCTTGTGCACGCTAAGAATACACCTGTCTTGGAGGCTTTGCTTTTCCTGTTCCCATGACATAAAATGTCCTTCCCCCTACTTTCCCCCTTGTATTGCATTGTTAGGTCCTAACCTTCATTCAGGTCTGTCTTCACTGTCCCCTTCTCAGATGTGTTACCTAAGCATCCTTTTAAAAATGACACCTTCGGTTACTCTTCCTCTTTACATTGCCTTATTTTCCTTCATCTCACTCATCACCAGCCAAAACATGATGTATATTGGTTTACCTGTTTATTGTCCATCTCATCCATAAGAATGTAAGCTACACAAATGAAAGAATTGTTCTATCTTGTGCCAGGCACTCTGGGCACTCAGTACAGTGAACAAAATAGGCAAACAATAGGCATTTTGAACAAAAGAGAGGAGGCACAATAGCCCACATGTGAAATCAATCTAAATGCCCATCACTGGATGAATAAAGAAAATGTTATACATAGTACACAATGGAATATGCTTCAACCATAAAAAAGAATGAAATCCTGTCAATTGCAGCAACATGGATGGGACTAGACATAGTTATGTTAAGTGAAATTAGCAGGCACATAAAGACAAATATTGTACACTCTTATGTGGGATTTAAAGCAGTGGATTTCATGGAGGTGGAAAGTACAATGGTGGCTAAAACAGGATGGAAAGGGAGAAGGAATTGATGCAGGACAAGGCAGCCCTACAACCGCTGCCTTGGCCCTCCCGGTGCTGATGCTGTGGCGGATGGAAGAACCAGCTTGCAGAAGGGCCGGACACCTGTGCGGAAGACACTGGCGCCTTGCTGTCTTCTTCCTGTGCTCTTCTGGCTAGTCCATTTCATGGATGGCCCTTGATGTCTTCTCTTCCTGCACATCAGACTGGTCAATGTCATGTCAGTTTCCAGGGCCTGGGTCTTCATTGGACAGCTGGCTGTAACTGACGAAGACCCACGCCCTAAGAAGTTAGGGCAAAACAACTCCCTGGGACTATATAAACCCCTGAGCAGAGAGCTCAGAAGCAGACCTCGGCTGGACCTTGGAGAGGGAACAGGAGAGCCTGTTCCTCTCCAAGCAGACCTCGGCTGGACCTCAGAGAGGGAACAGGAGAGCTTGTTCCCCTCCAGTGCAGACCTCGGCTGGACCTTGGAGAGGGAACAGGAGAGCTTGTTCCTCTCCTGGGTCCTCTTTGCCTGGAGGTCTGGTTTTTCTTGTACTTCTAATTTTTCTTTCTTGTAAATAAATCCTGACTTACCACTACTCTTGTGGTCCGTTAATTCCTTCTTCGAATCGCTGAAACCAAGAGCCTGAAATTCCAGCATCAGATTGAAGAGAAGTTGACTAACAGGTGCAAAAATAAGAGACAGCTGAAAGAAATAAGCTCTAGTATTTGATAAGTACAGAAAGGAAATTGCAGTTAACAATCATTTATTGTATATTTCAAAATAACTAAAAGAGAAGAACTGTAATGTTCTCAACACAAAGAAAAAATGTGAGATGATTAGCCAGATTTGATCATTACGCATTGTGTACAGGTATCAAAATATTATATGTGCCCCCAAAACATGTAAGACTATGATATACCAATTTTAAAAAAGAGGTAGCAGATTTTCAGACTGCAAATACTATGAATGTACATCTCATGTCTTTCTCTGACCCTCAACCTCAGATTATTTCAATACATACTCTCAGAAAGCCATGGTCCCGTCTTTCCAATAACTTGGGCTATCGATATTTATAAATTTACTAGTAGATGATGAATCTCTGTCTCCTCACTAGGGCTATTAGCTACACGATCACATTTCTTGTTTCCCAGTTCCTCAACACATGCACCATATTCAACAAATAATTGCTGATTGATCACATATGTGCACTGATGAATGATTGGCAATTACTCATTCATGCTCAGCAGCTGAACCTTTACTCTCTGCTATTTGACAAGGCAAAATGCTTCCCATAAAACAATTACTGTTACTTAAAACAGTCATTTATTTTTGTCATATAGATTCTTTTGGAATCCAGATGTATTGGAAGCATTATATGGAGAAGAGCAAGGACTAGAATTTAAATAAACCTGGATTTGAAGTCTACCTACCTCACCTAGTGATTTACATATAATTCTCAAAATTATCATATATAAAATGGATATACCAATACTTATGCTTTAAAGCAATGAAGTCAAAATAAGTTCATGCATGTATAATTGAAATATATGCCTAAACTGTGGTCCCTGTGGTTTACTCTCTGTACTAACTATAAGATTAAATTCCAGGAATTATAAAAGAAATCTATACACTATATCCCTTTAAAATGCTAAAAGGGATCAAATTCATAATTTTCAATCACTTTCAAGCTCCCCATCATCACCTCCTTTCTCAGGAATTTTGTGGCCACTGCAGACCCTCTCATGGTACTTTCTCAAACTCCCAGTCTCTGTTACTCATCTCTTTCTCCTTCCCCTTTCCTTTCACCCCTTTATTATTCCACTTTATTTAGACTTTTCATTGTGCTCTCTCTGTTTCCTCTCTCCAGGCTCTCTTACTCTCCTCTCTCAATCCCTTTCTCACATTTACCAAAGGAGACCCAAATACCAAAAACTAATTCAAAACAGAGAGAAAACTCGTTTAGTTTGCAGGAATGGAGAGAGAGTTACACTAAAAATGAAATACATCGTATCCTTCAAACTAAGGACCAGTGAAGGGAGGTACCTGCTTAGCTAACTGCTAATAAACATTGGAGCTTAGAAACTCAGGTTGATTCCAAGGACATACCGAGCCTTACTGGGAGACTCTGAATCCCCACATCTGCCTAAAAATCAGGGTAATTAGAGAACACAAGGAAGCAGGAAGGAGGACGCTTGAGCTGCTTACATACTGTTTGCCCCTTTTTGGAGGGATCTAAGTAAAGGAACATGAGATGCATTCACATATGTATTTATATTTACTTTTCTCAACTGATGGCGTCCAGAAAGAGCTCAGAGGGAGGATTTGATTAAGCTGCAATCAGCTTGTTGCCATATTAGCTCTGCTTAAAAAGGGCAAGCTATGTCTATCTGCTCCAGCCATTGCGTGGTGTGCCAATTTGGTGAGGTTTATCATCTGTCTCTAATAGCAGTGGGCCCCAGAAATGGCACAGAGCAATTTTCTGCTTTCATTTCTGCAGCTCTTGAGAAAAATCTAGGGGCAATTTTTTCAGCCTTAGGCAATATTTCTTAATGTTTTTATCTCTTGGAACTGCTACTTAATTCTCTCCTTGACTTACTTTCAAAGCTTAAGGCAGACTCAACCATTCTATAGTTCAGTTCTGACCAAGAAGAATCAAAGCGGGTCAGGGAGCTGTGCAGGAGCTCAGAGCAGGGGAATTGGGAAAGTGAGTCAGCTCAATCACAGGGCAATTTCTGGCTGAAAAATAGAACTGCCTTTCCTTCCTTTAATCTAGTGCAGATTTGTCTGCAAAATTATTTCCTTGACTAGTGTGAGTTCAGTGTCTCTGATTCTGGCATTTGTCTTTGTCATAAATGCTAACATTTATGACCTTATGTAGCATTTGTGACCTTATGACCCATCTTCTAACTTTAAAGTTAGAAGTTTGCACAGTGAATATGTAGCAACCAATTTGTTGAAGCTCTAAACATTTAGAGATAATTCCTCCTAACTTTTCATCACCTACAGTCTCATATATAAACACATTCTTAATGGACATGAAGTGGTACTTACCATTTAAGTTGCACCTAATCATCTTTCAAAGTCACCTAGTTTTCTTTCTACTGAATATTTTTTAACCGCTCCACAATTCTGGTAGTTCATTTACCCAACCATCTGTGGTTGTCCATGTACTTTTTGTTTACAAAGTCATTCACACTTCAACATAATAATCCAATAAGCCACTGATAGATGTTTTCTACCTAATCTTATGATATAGAGATTATAAGGTTCACCTTTTGACTGGTAACCAAAATTGACCCAGGACTTTGAGTACCATTTGATGTTCCAAAATGAATCAACTTTATCATCATTCAACCCTGATGCAAACCCAAATGTCCCAAGGATGCCCAACTCCATGGACCCAAGTGGTTGCTGCCTTTTTTTATTATTTCCTTGCTTATTTTTTATTTTTATTTCTTTGGTTTTTTTTTTCATTGAGACATAGACCAACCCTATGCCCCTGAGCAGAGTGCAATGGCATCATAGCTCACTACAAACTCAGACTCAGGCGACTCAGGCTGTGGACATCCTGCTGCCAGAAGCTGCTGGGATTACAGGCACTTGCCATGGCACCTGACTGGGTTTTTCCATTTTGGGGGGGAGTCAGGGTCTCATTCTCACTCAGGCAAGTCTCAAACTCCAGAGCTCAAGCAATTCTCCCTCCTCACCCTCCCACAGTGCTGGAATCACAGGCATGAGCCACCACACCCGGCAGTTGCTACCTTTTTGATGTCTGTCAGTGATGTGGTTCCAGACATGATGTGAAGGGTCGTGACTTGATACCAAGGGGTTACTGAATACATTCTCTTAGCAAGAAAGTCAATGTCCCTACTGACTCTTCTGATGCCACAAATGTTAGGGTGACTCATTAAGGAGAGAAGGAAAGACACGTACAGTTGCCCCTTGGTATCCATGAGGAGTTAAGCCCAAGACCTCTTGAGGATTTGAAGATCTACCAATACCCAAGTCCCTAATATAAAATGGCATAGTAGTTGTATAGAACCTATGCATATCATCTCACCCTCTCATATACTTTAAATCATCTCTAGATTATGTACAATACTAATACCATGTAATACATAGGTAAGTAGTTGTTAAGTTATATTTTTATTTGATTTTTTTAATATTTGCAATCCACAGTTGGCAGAATCCTTGAATGCAGAATCTCCTGTAATATGAATGTAGTGGGCAAGAAGGAAGGTAAGGGAGAGAGAGCAGGGCAAGGAAGAGGAAAACAGCTAAGTCAGCCTACTCTCTCCCCCTTGTCTCAAAATAAGTGTAGGGTCTTCTTAACAGAATAGTGAGATTCAATCATTGGAGCAGCTCTTAGAAACCACTGAATTCAAATCTTTTGCAGCATGTATAACAAAAGTGTGGACTAAAGGGAAACTACATAGATTTTAGAACCAGCTTTCCCAAATCCCCATTAGTGCTCTTCTCACTCTACCTTGCTACCTTTAACTGAAAGTTTAAACTCTAATTTATGAAAAGCTATTAATGCTGAGCAAAAACACTTTTCATATATTATTCTATTTAACACCATAACATTCATTTTAAGTAGCCCCATCTAAGAAAGGCTATGTACCATCCATACCCAGAGCAAGTTGATGAGGAAGCTGGATTTGAATCCAAGCCCTCTCTTTCAAATACTTTCTCAGATACTGTAATTCAGCTATACTTTTTCATTGACTATGCTAAGAGCAAATCCACATCACAATAAACAATGTTGTGCTTTTCTAGGGTACATATTTTTAAAACAAATCTCTCCAGAACAAAGAGTTATACAAAATGCAAACCTTTCTGAAATAAAAGGCATTTTAAACAAAATGGAAAAAAAAATCTCCTGGGTATATTTTGGTGTATGAAGACAAGATTTGGGCAGGAAAAACTAGATCACTATGTATGCACAATTCCAGAGCTGCACCCAAAGACAAAAAAGAGAGGCAAAGCACTAACAGGAATTTATCAACTAAACTATAGATCGATTACACTTTGACTGGAAATGATCTATTTACAGCACACAAATGTGTGCTACTTGGCTATTTTACATTTCCATTTAGGCACTTGAGGGGAAAAGAAGCAGAAAACAGTGATTGCAAATAGTCTGATTATCTTGACAACTGCCGTACAACCTCTTAGGCTCCTGCAAGCCTCTTCAACAACCCCATGAAATTCGCAACATCGCTTGGTTCCACTACCTACAGGGAAATACAATTCTCGTCAGGAGTTACCTGCGGCTGATGCAGCTGACAAATGTTATCTAATCAAATCTATAAGCATCTCAGACAGGTGAGCCTCTCGGCCAGCCTAGGAAATCACCCTGAATAATTCATTCTCTAATATGTTCCTCTAAGCCAACATTCCTGAGGAAAAAAGTATCACATTGTGCCACTAGTTTATGTGGGAAAAGAGACAGGGCTTTAGAACTCTCACTCCATAACCAACTTCCTAGCTGATTTCTACACTTGTATACAAGATAGCCATAAAGTTTGTGTTTGATATGCTGAATCGGAAACTCTAGGGTAGGGGTCCAGAAATCCACAGTTTAACAAGCCTTCCAGATGTGCACTTACATTTGAGAATCATTCATTAGAAGGAGACAGCTGTATACTGGGTGATAAGGAGAGTGGAGCATATCCTGTGCCCACACTTTCCTGAGATCCAGAGGGTTAAAGCAAGCCAGCATCATAGTCATGGCCATGGGAAGTTTGCACACAAACTTTATGGAAATCCTGTATTTTGGTTAGCTCTTGCTTCTTAGATAATACTTTTCCTTGGTTTCAACCCATTTCTTTTTTTTTTTTTCAATTCCATGTTCCCCCATTCACAATACAGACCAGCCATGGGGCCTGGGCTGGGGTGTACATAGGGAAGGTTTACTCTGCCTCCTCTTTCTATACAGTGTAAGAACACAGCCTGTGATAAGCACCAGAGGTTCAACCCATTTCTAAATCAACTCCCACTTACCACACCCAGACTAACCACAGACTTGAACACACTTGCTCGGCAGCTCCTTATAGAAAGCACTTCAGATGCTTTACCAGCCCTCATTGAAGGAGTATCTAGGCCAGTGGTTCTCAACCTTCCTAATGCCGCGAGCCTTTAATACAGTTCCTGTGGGTCGCAACCCACAGTTTGAGAACCGCTGATGTAGGCAGTTTCACAGTTTTCCTTCCTCGTCAGCTTCTTTGTTCCTACTAAGCTCTCATGGCCATGACTATGATGCTGGCTAGCTTTAACCCTCTGGATCTCAGGAAAGTATGGGCACAGGATATGCTCCACTCTCCTTATCACCCAGTATACAGCTGTCTCCTTTTAATGAATGATTCTCAAATGTAAGTGCACATCTGGAAGGCTTGTTAAACTGTGGATTTCTGGACCCCCACCCTAGAGTTTCTGATTCAGCATATCAGAAAATATGATGGATTTGTAACAAGTTCCCAAGTGATGCTGATGCTCCTGACCTAAGAACCACATTTTTAAGAACCTCTGAGTTATATTAATGTTTCCCATTATAGTCTGTTCTTAAGACTCATCTGGGAGTGCCTGGGAAAAGAAAAATACAAAATTTTAGAATCCCTGATCCTATGTGGATGCCCTTTATTTCCTTTTCTTCCCTGATTGCAGTAGCTAAAACTTCCATTACAATGTTAAAGAGCAATGGAGACAATGGGCAGCCTTGCCTGGTTCCTGATTTAAGTGGGAATGATTTCAATTTAACTCCATTCAATACAATATTGGCTGTGGGTTTACTGTAGATGGCCTCTATC